>JAMFTS010000790.1:0-28722 GCA_028095005.1 Rhynchospora pubera
TCAGTCCCCTTACGAAATTTTCGTTATTGGGTTAGCCATAATACACTTCACATGTTTCTAGCGATTCACATGGCATCATGAATTTTTTGTTGACACGGACAAAAGAAGGGAAAATCCCTGAAATGATTTTCATATTGTAGCCTGGGCATATATATAGTTCTGAATCATTCATTTCTTTTCTTTTTTTCGTGTCAAGAAGTCGATTTGAAGATGAGTTATTTCTTTTATCCTTTTCGACTCATTCTATATTCTATCAATTCAGAGAATTCAGTTCCATTAAATACTTTGAGTTCGGTCAAGAAAGAATCTTTCTGTTCGACCTAATGCAACAATGATTCATCACAAATCGAAATTGTACTTTCTTTATCTCATTTAGTATTACGTTTTTGATTTATTAATTGTCTATTTATTCAATTATTGAATTCTACTTATTTAGTTATTTTTGATTCTTTTTGATTCTAACATACCAATGAATTCTTTGAAATGAAAGGATTCAAATAAGAGTTATAACCAAAAAAGAGAATTCACCTATACTTTTACGTATAAAATGGAATATAACAGAATAGATAGGTTTCCGTTAATGAAAATCCAATCATTTTCGATTTGAAAGAAGAAGCAATTCTCTTTTGGTAGCAAAAGACGTTGCTATCGATATTTGATATATTAGATTCATTTTTTTTGTTATTGATTAACTCTAGGCGAAGAAAATTCTATTAATAAATAATAGAATCTATTTATTCAAAAATATTGAAATGTTCTATTTTTTTTGAATCTTCTTCGTTTTCTCATCGTCAAATTGACAAAATGGTTCAATCAAATCAGATCTGCTTGTATCCTTATGTATTTTCGCCCTCTTTCTCTTATTCATTAAGACTGATCTTTTCGAATTTAATCAAATTGATTAATAGATAGAATTTGCTAAAATCACTTGAATTAGTTAAGCTAAGCTTGCAAATTGGATTTTTCGAAGATTCTTACTTACTTCCCATTTAGAAGCTAATAAAGGAAAGCAAATTAAGAATTTGCAGTATTCTCTATCGATCTATTGAATAACATCAAGTTATGGATAGATAAGGAAAAGAGGGATTATGTAGCATTTCGGTATCGGTCGAAACTGCGTTGCTATGCCATAGGAGAGATAGCTATACTGATTCGGTATACTCGAAATAAACTTTTGGTACAAAATGGACGATCTCACAAAGATAGAAAAAATAGCAGTATAATAGTTTTATCTATTTTTGATCCTATCTTTTACGGAATCAATTCCCTTTTTTGAATGTACAAAAATTTGTGGAGCTCAGCATGTCTGGAAGCACAGGAGAACGTTCTTTTGCTGATATTATTAGCAGTATTCGATACTGGGTTATTCATAGCATTACTATACCTTCCTTATTCATTGCGGGTTGGTTATTCGTCAGTACGGGTTTAGCTTACGATGTATTTGGGAGTCCTCGGCCAAACGAATATTTTACGGAAAGTCGACAAGGGATTCCATTGATCACCGGACGTTTTGATTCTTTAGAACAACTTGATGAATTTAGTAGATCCTTTTAGGAGGCCTTCAATGACTATAGATCGAACCTATCCAATTTTTACAGTACGATGGTTAGCTGTTCACGGATTAGCTGTACCTACCGTTTTTTTTTTAGGGTCAATATCAGCAATGCAGTTCATCCAACGATAAAATGAATTTCAATTAGAAAGCTATGACACAATCAAATCCGAATGAACAAAATGTGGAATTGAATCGTACCAGTCTATACTGGGGTTTATTACTCATTTTTGTACTTGCTGTTTTATTTTCGAATTATTTCTTTAATTGAAAGAGAATAATTCTCTTTATTTTATTGCATTCGTTCGGAAAGATACGACTGTCATTATTATCCATGACTGTTTTTGTCTCGAGCATGACTACATTAAATGTGGAGGAAAGTAGGAGAAATGGCCGATACTACTGGAAGGATTCCTCTTTGGCTAATAGGTACTTTAACAGGTATTCTTGTGATAGGTTTAATAGGTGTTTTCTTTTACGGTTCATATTCTGGACTGGGCTCATCACTCTAGTAATTTTTAATTACTAGGATGGACCGGATTTTTCACATTCAAAAGTAAGAACTTAGCGGGTCCTTACCCTCTTTTGTTTGATTAGAGCGGAAAGGACCCACTAAGTCCTTACTCTTATAAGGTAAGGAGACTTTGATTTATTGCATAAATCAAAACTGCAAGGATGTGTTGTTCTAATGGTTCAAACCTTTTGATTTTTTTGATTCTTAATCATGTTTGATCAACCTTAATTTATTAGTTGATTCATAATCTCTATTTTTCATCCCACAATATTCACTCGTATGAAAGAAACAAGAAATAAGAAATTATTTGGATTTTCTGAATATAGAAAAAATTCATTTCTTTCTATAGATGAGATACTCTTTCATTCATTTTTAGTAAACTACTAGAACCTGAATCTAAACTACTTTTTTGATCAAATTGTAGGATCAAAAAACTTTGATCTGATCCTAAATCAAATAAGGATTTTGATATTCGTCAAAATACAGTTCAACTTTGCGCTAAAACAGTCAAAATATTTTTTTTCTTCAAATTAAAAATGGAATTGTATTTAGGAAGTGAATAAATTCTATTTTGTCAATTAATTACTTCCCAACAGAAACCCTTTTTTCCTTTGTTCACTACTTTGTCTGAACCGAAACCAAAAAGTTTTAATAAACCGGTAAACAAAGAATTCTTATTTCAATACAAGACGACACAAGAAAAGAGTACAAAATCTTTTTTCTTGTGTCGATAAAATCGAAGATTAGAAAGACAAGTAATCCCCCCCAAAAAAAGTATTTGTTTCTTTCATTTTTCCCACCTTTACCACTTCTTTTGTATTTAGTAATATGTTTACTAAGGGATAAAAGAAAAGAGAGAGAAAGCAAAAGAATTTATAGGATTTTCGGATAATCCATAATTGTATCGATCGACAAGAAATCAACTAAATGGATTAACATCCATTTATGGATTTAAAAATTCATTTCATACAATTGAACTTTTTCAAACTGTTTCTTTTTCAGAACTAAAAATACTTGTGCAAAAATAACAGATGTGAAAAAGAACAAAAGGCCTTGGATGCGTAATGGATCTTGAAGAACTATTTCCGCATCTCCCTGACCAAAACCCCCTACATTAGGATTGCTTGTTAATGGTTGATCAAGCTTGATGGATTCACCCTCTGAAACAAGAAGTTCTGGCCCCGGAGGTATAATATCAACCGATTGACGTCCCTCTGACGCATCAACTGTGGTTATTTCATAACCACCCTTCTCTTTACGTACTATTTTGCTTACTATACCTGCTGATGTAGCATTATAGACTGTGTTGTTACTCTTGCTACCGTCAGGATAAATCTGACCCCTCCCTCTGTTCCCACCTACATATATGGGATATTTTAAGAAGTGAATGTCTTTCTTCGTAGAAGGGTCAGGGGAAAGAATGGGAAAGACAATTTCCCTATATTTCTGACCAGGAACAGGACCTATTACAATAATATTTTTCTTATTGGGATGATAACTCTGAAAAGACAAATTTCCTATCTTTTCTTTCAACTCAGGAGAAATACGATCAGTTGGAGCTAGCTCAAACCCCTCGGGTAAAATAAGAACAGCACCCACATTCAAACCCCCTTTTTTACCATTAGAAAGAACTTGTTTCAATTGCATATCATAAGGAATTCGAACAATGGCTTCAAATACAGTATCAGGAAGCACAGCTTGCGGAACTTCAATCTCCACGGGCTTATTAGCTAAGTGACAATTGGCACATACAATTCGTCCAGTTGTTTCTCGCGGATTTTCATAACCCTTTTGTGCAAAAATGGGATATGCATTTGAGATAGATACCTGGCTTAGTACATATATCATGATCGATACAGAAACATAAATGGATCGAGCCATTTGTTTTTTTACCCAACAAAAAGGATTTCTATTTTGCATGGCCAATTCTAAATCCTAGAATTTTTACAATAAATTAGATAGGGAACTAGTATAGTTCCCTATCAAAAATCTGTTGTCATTGTACTGGAATAGTCCTATTCCAATATAGGACTAATATCTTGAACAGGTAAAAATATCAAAAAGTCATTAAGATTGAAAATGATCCTTTTTATTTTAGAAAGCAAAAGGGTTCTTATGGAATTGATATAAGAAATCAAATAAGTTCTTCATTCATTCATTGAATGATAAATTACTACAAGCGAAGGAGATACACGATTTAAATAATGGAAGATCCAATATTTCACAATAGTATCTAAAATAACTGGAAAAGTAGAAACAAGACCAAATATAATCTGATCCTTATATGCCAACCCAAAATCGTTGTAGACCGAGCCAATTAGGAGTTCCCAACCGTGAGTTGAATGAAATCCAATTCCTAAATCAGTAACTAAAAGAATTGAGAAAGCTTTTATTGTGTCACTTAAGTTAGATAGGAATTCTTGACCCCATGAATTAAGAATGATAAGTTCCTCATTACCCAGAATAAAATAACCACTTAAAATACTGAAACAGATTATATTTGTTGAAAAATGCAAAAGGATATGCAGATTATATTCATTGCATGTTTTAACTAATTGGATCGTTTCCTTGTGGATTCCTATATGGAGTTTTTTTATATATGTTTCCAAGTCCATTTCTTCTAACAGAAAAAGGTCTTCGAATTCTATGAATCTTTCTAGAACATGTTTCTCTTGAATTCTATTCAAGAGAGTTTCGGATTGACTAGTATTCCACCAATTACTAATCAGAAGTTCCAAACATTTTTGAAATGCAAGAAAGACTGACCAGGGCAAAAATGCTATAGATGCAAAATATGGGAGAGAAGACAATGTTTTCTTTTTTTTCATTTTGGATTTGTAAATGAAATACTTAATCAACCTCCTTTATCCAATGACTCTAAAGGATATTGATTTCTTTGATTGAAGGAAACACGAGTTTTCTAACAAGCACGGTATAGAATCTAGGGATCTATTCTTATTTTCTTTCGATTCTAAATTAGTTTTTAGATTTTGAAGATCTAGAAAGAGTATAGAAATAGAATAAAGGTTCTTTTTTTTTTTTACTGTTTCGAAGTCTTTCACCATGCTGTATAGCCAAAACTAAGAAAACCAAGATATCAATTCAAAATCTTGTACCTCACAGGATTTCTCACGAAAATCCTGTTCTCTACTTCATCAATTTATTAGTTCTACTTTTTTTCTAGTAGCAATTTTCTAGTATACCAGGATGGGGTTGGAACCCACACCTACGTATACGAGCTATATCTGGATATATAAAAAATAGTATACCAAAAATTTCTTCTTTTCTGAATTGATTATTAAATTCGAATCTACTTATTCGAATTTCTTATAGTAATATTCATTGTAATTTCATATACGTATTTCTCTTTTTCTATGTTCTACTTTTTTTTATTTTATTCTATGTGTGTTTTATTCGGTGTGAATCGGGGAAACAAGGGAAACGAAAATCGAAGAATGGAATATGTTTTGTTCAAATGAACATTTAGAAAAGACTTCAATTGGATTCAAAATTGAATCCGTGAATTCCTTCTCTTCTGTCTGAGAAAACTTTGAATTTTGCAATTCATTTCAAAATACTTCAATAGGTACACACAAAAAATAGGCCAATTCGACAGCTTTTTGTTCAATCTCGCGCGGCGTCAAGAAATTCTCATCCGTACGAGTCAAGGGAATAGACCCTTGACCCCTGATTTCCATATAAAGTACACGACGCGAATAAAAGCCCTCTTTATCCTCAATTCTGATTGATTGAATATCTTTCATAAGGAAGCGAAGAAAGATGCGACGATTTAATCCAGGGAATCCCCAACGAAAAATACAAACTATTCCTTTTTTTCTATTAAATTGGTCATAACCATTACCTACATTCCAAAAAATTATGCACCACAAGTAAGAACTCATGAATAGACCTGCAATCCCGTAGAAAGACATTACGATTCCTTGGGGAAAAAAAAGGATTTCTTGAGATGGAAATACGGATATGAGATTTTTATCAAGATAACTGGAAGTTCCAACCACTAAGAATCCTAGTGAACCTAAAAAAAGGATAAAAGACCAAAAAAAATTACTTGTTTTTCGAGACCCCCTTAGAAATTCTATCCATATATCTTTTGATCGCCAATTCATATTCATACTATACTAGATCCAGTTGCATTCGATTGAAATTCAGATAATAACCCAAAATTGACTTTCTTTTTCTTGAGCCTCAAGAAACTTTTATCAACCAGCATTTCGAATTGATTAGATAGAATAGATATTAGCACTCTTTGAAAACTACCAATTACTCTAAATTATGTAGAGTAATTGGTAGTTTTCTTTCCTATTTATTCAAAATATTCGCTGATCCACCTTAAATTAACTATACTCGGTAGATCTAGGCTCTATACAATATTATTTTTTTGTACATAAAAAAAGAAAAAAATAATTGAAAATGCCGGAAAAACGAGGCCTATTAAAGGTACAAAAATAGAAGGTAAATTAAGATCTGTCATAGAAAGGATGTCTCGATTTGAATTTTATATTCGTATATATCTATATTTCAATTTCTTTGTTTTTTTTTTCTTTTGATCATATGTTCCTTATGATCCGCTTATTGAGGAAGATCATTGCTTTTTTGATTTCTAGTTTCCGTATCGAACAACAATTCAGAAGGATCGGAATCTTCCTCCACTTGAAAATCCTCTGTAGTTTTTTGATCCTACCTAGTCTTTGAATTTGAATCAGAATCACTGATTTCGATCAGTACTATATCCCCCACGTGTATACGATTATGACATATATTGCCCTAGAGATAACCCAGAACGATTTGACTATTATGATCCAAACGCATGTGGAATAGGATATCTTTGATCAGTTCCACAATGGTTCTTTTTTCCCTCTAAAAAGAAAAAAAAATAGGAATTCAGGATTTAATTCATTTCGTTTTAGTTCGGCGAAAAAGGAAAAATTTTATGAATTCTTATTTGCTTAGGTTCAAATCTGACGAGAATAGTATTCTACGACTAAAAACTCGTTTATTCGCAAACCGATTTCTTTCCTATCTATTATTTGATGTACTCGTCCTTCATTGTTTTTTGAAATAGTCAAATGTTTTGGTAATGTATTTTTTTTAGATGACTTAATAGATTTTTGAATCAGGTCAAAAGATGTTTCATTATCTTTTGTAGTAATAATATCTCTGGGTTTGCAACGATAACTTGGTATATCAACTATATGACCATTAACTAAAATGTGTCTATGGTTCACCAATTGCCTAGCTCCAGGAATAGTTGGAGCCATACCCAATCTAAAAAGGATATTATCCAAACGCATTTCAAGTAGTTGTAACAAAACTTGACCTGTGGATCCCTTGCTTTTTCCAGCGATATGCATATATCGAACTAATTGTCGTTCTGTCAAACCATAATGAAAACGTAATTTCTGTTTTTCTTCTAAGCGAGTACCATATTGTTTTTTTTTTTTACTAAAAGTAATTGATTCTTTTTTAGGATCAAATTGGAATTGATATTTTTTTTTTTGAATTAGTCCTGGTAAAGTTCGCAGACGACGTATTTTTTTGAAACGAGGTCCTCGATAACGAGACATAAAGATTCCTCCTTTTTTCTTTTATTTTTTATGAGAATTTCATTTTATACAATAAATCGAAATGAAAACTACACTAAAGGATAAACAAAACAAGATCAACTAAAGGAAAATACTCAAAAAAAGACGTTGTATCACCATAGGGATTTTTTGCATCTAGATTTTTTGGATTGAGAGTTGAGGCTCTCTCTTTTTTCTGTAGAGATTTTATTCCTATACTTTCAATTAATCTTTTTTTTATGAAATGAAAAATTTCATATAAGAAATCATAGATATAGATCAAAATTGTATTCACTTAACCTTAACTGAAAACTTTTTTTTCGTTCTTAAAAAGAAAATCACTGAGATAAAATAAAACAAAATATATCCTATATTTCTATAGGAACATATTTTTTTGATACATATCATCTTTCTTTTACTTCAAAAAAGATCAAGAATTTTTTGATCAATTCGAAAATGAGAATACGGCAGTAACATGCAAGTAGATCAATTATACAAATTTTTGCTCAACCTTTATCTTAAATTAACACCATGATATTAAATGGAAGTGAAACTTCATAATATTTGAAGTCGATAATATATAAGATCAAAAAAATAGACACCAAAGATTCCTATTTCTTTGGACTCTATTTTTTTTTGTCGAATTCTAGTTAGAATTCAAAGTTTCCATACCGCTGACAAAATTCAAAACTCATTGCCTATTCTTTAGTCTACACATCAACTGTCTACTCATTTCTTTTTTTTTTGAATTACCCTTTTTTCTTTATTTATTTACTATATTATTGAAGAATAAAAATATATTCGTACTAATTCAGAATATAGTAATTAGGTTTTGAAACCTAGAATAAAAAGGCCTTTCTTTGAATCTAAGAGACTAATTCTCTTATTAAGTACAAACATATCCTGAATAATTTCGATAAATTCAACAGTTCTTTCTGGTTTGGCTGGTTTGGAAAAATGAATGTGGTATTTTACTAAGATTTTTCTTTTTATTTCATTGAAATAAATCAGTTCTTAGAATGCACTTCATTTCAGAATTGAACTTTCGCTTTAACAAATTCTTCTTCATATAATATGAAGAAAATGTAATCCGGTTTTTCACTTCATAAAAGAAAAATACGTGGGACGGAAGGATTCGAACCTTCACAATAACGGGACCAAAACCCGTTGCCTTACCGCATTGGCGACGTCCCCTTCCCATTTTGATTCAAACCTAGTAGAGATTATTAATTTTTTTTTTATAGAGTAAGACAGAATGAATGCTGTAACCAAGGGATTGGTTATTAGAATGATCAACTATTATTCTAATGCTTCAAGATCAGATTATGACGTGTACCAAGGGCTATAACTTTGGTACGATTCTCGAAATTCGTACGGTTCTCAAAAAAATCAATCAAAAATTAAGGATACTCCCTCCCTTTACTACTTCCTATCGAAATAGTCGTCCGTTACATTAGCTTATTATATGTACCTTTTCTATCAGTGTCAAATTACCCGAAAATTCTAGATGTCGACTCAAAATTATGGAGTCTTCTAAATATAGAATGATAAAATAATCATTCAATCCAAAAAATAGCATTGTGAATATTCAAAAATATTCTATTTCAAGATGTCAATATGACCATATCACATATATTGATATGGTCATATTGACCAATGTTTAGTAAAACAATTTTGAGTAACATTGAGTAAAAAAATTGTCTTTTAGTGAGAATTTCGATTCTCAAAATTATGAATCAATCCATAAAAATAGCATTTTGAATCAAAAAAAAAACATTGTTAATATTAGCCCACTTAGCTCAGTGGTTAGAGCATCGCATTTGTAATACGATAGTCATCGGTTCAATTCCGATAGCGGGCTTTTTTTTCTTTTTTTACAGGATTTAGGATAAAAAAAGATGTCATATGACAATATAAATATATTGATATATGACATCTTTTTTGTCAAGTAGTTTTGTAAAACTATGTTTACTAAACAAATTTTTTAGTAAGTCGTAGTAAATCAATTTCTTTTTCATTTAGAAACAAAATGGGCTTTTAGTGAGAATTTCGATTCTCAAAATTATGAATCAATCCATAAAAATAGCATTTTGAATCAAAAATTAAGGATACCCCCTCCCTTTACTATTTCCTATCGAAATAGTCGTCGGTTACATTAAGTTATTCTAATGATGTTTTCTATCATTGTCAAGTGATCCGACAAATTCTATCAAAATTATGGAGTCTTCTAAATATAGAATGATAAAATAATCCTTCAATCCAAAATGAATATTAAAAAATATTCTATTGTCAAGATGTCAATATGACAATATCACATATATTGATATTGTCATATTGACCAATGTTTAGTACTTTTTCATTTAGAAACAAAATGGGCTTTTAGTGAGAATTTCGATTCTCAAAATTATGAATCAATCCAAAAAATAGCATTTTGAAACATTGTTATTATTAGCCCACTTAGCTCAGTGGTTAGAGCATCGCATTTGTAATACGATAGTTATCGGTTCAATTCCTATAGCGGGCTTTTTTTCTATCAATTTTTACCATGGAAAAGGGAATATCCTACTGCTAAATTCTGCTTAGTTTCTTTTCCTTTAGGTAAAAAAAGGAGATGTTTTGAATCCTTGAATCATAGTCAACTCCCAATTCAAGATCAGATTATGACGTGTACCAAGGGCTATAACTTTGGTACGATTCTCGAAATTCGTACGGTTCTCGAAAAAATCAATCAAAAATTAAGGATACTCCCTCCCTTTACTACTTCCTATCGAAATAGTCGTCGGTTACATTAAGTTATTCTAATGATGTTTTCTATCAGTGTCAAGTGATCCGACAAATTCTATCAAAATTATGGAGTCTTCTAAATATAGAATGATAAAATAATCCTTCAATCCAAAAAATAGCATTGTGAATATTCAAAAATATTCTATTTCAAGATGTCAATATGACAATATCACATATATTGATATGGTCATATTTACAATGTTTAGTAAAACAATTTTGAGTCAAATGAAGTAGAGTAGATAATTAGCTTATTATATTTTTTAGATTATTAATTATCTTGATAATTCATATAATATGAAGAAAATGTAATCCGGTTTTTCACTTCATAAAAGAAAAAAACTTGGGACGGAAGGATTCGAACCTTCGCAATAACGGGACCAAAACCCGTTGCCTTACCGCTTGGCGACGCCCCATTCCCATTTTGATTCAAACCTAGTAGAGATTATTAATTATCTTGATAATAATTATTGTTGTCAAGTAAAAATATATCAAGAGTTTGATTGAATATCTTCACTTCCATACATCAAAACGAAAGTGCTCAATATATCAAAGAGGCTTTGAAATCACTTGTATAATATACCTATAGAACTATATAGGATAGTTGTGTATAAAGATAAAAAAGGGACAAAAAAGAAATCGAACATTTTCTTTTCCTTTTTTTGTTTTTGGAGAAAGCGAGAAATTCTCAATTCTAGAGAATCTATAGAGAAAAAAGCCCGTTCTCGGTGTCGAACCGATGACCATCGCATTTGTAATGCGATGCTCTAACGCATGAACCAAACGGGCTCACATAAGAAAATGACTATCGATAGAAATTCCCATGAAAAATATTTCACTTTTTTCCTTCGAAACGTTGATATGGAACATCTAAAATTTTATTTAGGCGAGAATCTCTCACATAGATGACTGTCCCTTAAAAAGGTCTCTTAAAATCAGAGATTTAGATAGACCTCTCTAACTCGATTTTTCATCAACTTAAGACGACTGACTTCCTAAAAAAAACTTTTCCACTTCTATCCCGAGGTCCTTAATACTCCTTTTTGAACATGAAATTCAAAGGATGATAAAAAAAACAAAGAAAAACGAAAAAACTGTGATACAAGCTTTTAGTATTCCAAATCTGTTTTACGATTTATTTTATCTTAAGAATTTGATCTACCTTTTTTGAAAAAAGGTGGATCAAATCTACTAGTTACAGAAGATTTGGGAATGAGTTGGATATCTTAAGTATTGGAATCCCTTTATTTTGAGTTTGTCTAAAGATCTAGATCTAAGAAAAAGAACTATCCTACTCCTACCTAATAAGTCCTATCTACCATCATAGCAAATGATGTAGTACAGAGAATACTTCTTCTCGGAGGTATTCGATCAGTTTATGTAGTCAAAATCCATCTGATGATGCAAATTCAAAAAATAATTGACGGATAAAGTGATATTCGTTGCAAGGTAAACCATCGTCTCTTAGATTTATTCAGCCGATTCTATTCTAGAGAAAGGTCAACGATAGATAGACTTAGACAATAACCTTAGCTCTCATTCTTGGAAATCATACTAGCCCTTTCCCTATATTGTATTTTCAAATTATAGAAAAAGATTTGCGAAACCAAAAGTTATCGGTTCAAATCCAAGGAAGGCCCTTTTCTCCTAAACTCAAATCTTATGCTTTGTTTTTCAAAACAACAGCTAGTCAGAATATGCAAATACATATTATTTTAACACATGTAGATAATAATAGAGAGAATATAGGATAGAATAGGATAGAATCCCAAATTTGATTGATCATTCTATAGAATAGAATTAAGATATTGTATGAAAGGAGAAATCCTTGTATTCTTATTCTCAAATGAGAATGGAGAGAAGGATTTTTGATTTTGGAAAAACATGAAGAAAAAGAAGGATTTTGAAACCTGTTTTTCTCATTTTTCCCTTATCTTAAAAAAATAATTCACAAAATTATCTAATCTACAAAAACGAAATCTTTTTATGCTTCATTTCTTTAGTTTAATCTGTATCTGTCTTAATTCTGTCCTTTATCCGAGTAGTTCTTTCTTCGCCAAATTGCCTGAAGCTTATGCGATTTTCAATCCAATTGTAGATATTATGCCTGTTATACCTCTACTCTTTTTTCTCTTAGCTTTTGTTTGGCAAGCTGCTGTAAGTTTTCGATGATTTAGTCAATATTTTACTAAATCAATTCGAAAAATGGATAATAAAAGCTGCCTTATATTTTTTATGAAGGTTACTTCCAAAGAGTTCTTTCCAAAATCGAAATGAATATGCAATTCATCATTGCAGCAAAAAAATGGAATCAGCTTTTTGATTTTGATCTGTCTGTTCTGATCTTCCAATGAGTATAAATCTTTCGGTTTCGAAAATAGCGAATTCTTAATAAATACGAGAAAAAATTCTTAAAAAAGAAAAAATCTTTCTTTTTTGAACATAAGAAAACAAGGGTTTGTATATCGTAAGGAAAGGTAACTTATTCCCTAAAAAACAAAAAAAAATCTTGAAGATTTTAGAATGCTTACTCTCAAACTTTTTGTTTACACAGTAGTTATATTCTTTGTTTCCCTTTTTATCTTCGGATTTTTATCTAATGATCCAGGGCGTAATCCTGGGCGTGAGGAATAAAACCAAAAGATTCTTAGTTTTTCTTCACTTTTTTTGAATTAATATTTCAAAAAATTTCTTATGATACAATCAGAGGGATTTTGATTCCTCTGAATTCAAAAATATTAAATCATAAGAGAGAGCGGAAAGAGAGGGATTCGAACCCTCGGTACAAATAACTTGTACAACGGATTAGCAATCCGCCGCTTTAGTCCACTCAGCCATCTCCCCAAATTCATGAAAAATCAATGATTTTATCTGTGTTGGGATATGATATATGAAATAAAGATTGAGAAAAATTCTTGTTTTTCTATTGTATTTGATTAGAAAGAAAAAGTACAACTGTAGTAGATTAGGAAATCTACTTTAATTAGGATTAGGAAATCTACTTTCCTGTATTATATTCTTGAATATATAATATTCAAATTCATATCTACTAATCAAAAAAGGATTTTGAATTACTTTCTTTGTTTTACTTCATTTTCTTTTTTACGGAACCCCAGCCTGGTCTGGTTAAATACTGACCAGGCCTTTTTTTTCTCTATCCCTAGTTGAAGGAATCCCTGATGGGTCATCAGGACCAAACTCTTTTTGGATATCAAAAAGAAATCAAATATATTTTTTTTTTTTCAAAAAAAATGTTTCTTGTTGAAACAGCAACAACAATAGAAATTCTCATTTTCATATTTCTGTGCCATCCTTCATACCTAGAAGGATGATTATTACTAAATTACTAAATAGAATTCATTTTTGCATTCTATATCCCATTCCTTTTTTTCTTTTTTCAATTCAAAGATAACTCTTTATTTAGTTAGTCAGGAATCAAAACATATGAAAACGTTTCATATATGAAACGCGGTTTCTTTGTTATATGAGATATAGTGAGTTCGAAATAGAAGAACATTTTTCGATCAAATTGATATAAAACTTTAATAGAATTCCTTATTATAAGATCAGATCTATCTGATCAAATATGTGGGATTCGTAGTGAAGTTGAAAAAACGTGAAAAAAATCATAAACATAGAAAAAATCTATCATTTTGATAGTCGACCTTTCATAAAGGATTCATACATATGGAATCAAAACCTTTGTTTATTGAGTAATGACTTATTAACAAATAAGTCATGTAACTAGCATATAATATAATTCGATATTTTTATGTTATATTCAACATATATATTGAATTTTTTTTTTTCAAAAAAGTGCAACTCGATTTATTTGATTGATTTTCTACGTGCAAACGAAATACATAGCAAAGTCGTAAATCTTACGATTTGAATGCTATCTTTATCCTATTTCATTTTTTTATTCGACAAATAGTGTATATATGCTATAAATGAACATATAGCGGGTATAGTTTAGTGGTAAAAGTGTGATTCGTTCTATTGAAAACCTTAAAAGTTAAGGGATCAAAAAAGTTTATTTCTATTTATAAAATAAGGTTTTGTCCTTTTCCTCTCAATAGGATATTGTGTTTGAGGAAACATATACATTATCCGGATTTTGATTCAAAATTTTTGGAAATTGGATATCCAAAAAATTTTGGATATAAGTCGTGAAGCATAATTTGGAATTGGATTTCACTGTATCCACCTTTTACAAAGTATAAGGAAAGGATCTATGGATAAAGATGCAAAAGTTGATTTCCAATCGTAACTAGATCTTCGATTTCTTGATTAGAAAAAAGAATTTTTTGAAGCAAAATAGCTCAAAAATGACGGTTCTAATTTGCTAGAACTAGAAACATATTATAGCTCGGTGGAAACTCTGATCTTTTCCTGAAGATCATACAAATCAAAATAGAGAACGAAGTAACTAGACTAGAGAGAGTTGATATAATAACTCTCTCTTATTCAGAGGGATCATCTAAAAAGCGGATAATTTGAGATGTCATAGAGAAAAGCTGACATAGATGTTATGGATCTGATGGATTCGAGAATCCATCAACCAATTTTCCATAAAGGAGCCGAATGAAACAAAAATCTCATGTTCGGTTTTGAATTAGAGACGTTCAAAATGATAAATCAACGTCGACTATAACCCCTAGCCTTCCAAGCTAACGATGCGGGTTCGATTCCCGCTACCCGCTTATATATCTCTTATATATGGATCATAAGCTTTTATATGCATCTTTTCTTTCCAATTTATTAAAATTGGAAAAGGTTTTATAGAGAATTTTTTCTTATTAAAACAAGAAAAAAATAGGTATGAAAAGCGTCCATTGTCTAATGGATAGGACAGAGGTCTTCTAAACCTTTGGTATAGGTTCAAATCCTATTGGACGCAATTTTTTTTCATCTATTTTTATTAAAACTATACAAATAAAAAAATCGTTTTTGAACAATTCAAAACTACAAGTATTTCTCAGTTCTTAGCCTTATACTAAGAACTCCAAATGATCCATTTATGGTTGTTCCTGAACCACAAAGACTTTGATTTCTTCCTGAATAGCTTCCTTCAAAAGGACTTCTGCCTCCTCGGTAAATATCTTTGTAGAAGATATAATTTCTTGAAATCCAGGTTTCTTATTTTTTAAACGGATACGCAGCTTTTCAAGAAAAAGCCTTACCTGTCCAATCTCTAAGACATCAAGATATCCATTGGTTCCTGTATAAATAGTGGCTACCTGATCTTCCACTGTTAAAGGCTCTGATTGGGATTGTTTAAGTAATTCGCGTAATCGTCGACCTCTTGCCAATTGATTCTGAGTAGTTTTATCAAGGGCAGAAGCGAATTGTGAAAAAGCCTCCAACTCTGTGAATTGGGCTAGGTCCAATTTTAATTTTCCAGCTACCTGTTTCATAGCTTTAATTTGAGCTGCAGATCCTACTCTGGAAACAGAAATACCCACATCAATAGCAGGTCGGATTCCAGCATTGAATAGATCAGCAGATAAAAAGATTTGTCCATCTGTAATAGAAATTACATTAGTAGGAATATAGGCTGAAACATCTCCAGATTGAGTCTCAACTATTGGTAAAGCAGTCATACTTCCTTCACCTAAACGAGAACTTAATTTAGCAGCTCGTTCCAAAAGGCGTGAGTGCAAGTAAAAAACATCTCCTGGATAAGCTTCACGACCGGGAGGCCTTCTTAATAGAAGAGACATTTGGCGATAAGCTTGTGCTTGTTTAGAGAGATCATCGTAAATTATTAAAGTGTGACGTTCACGGTACATAAAATATTCAGCCAGAGCCGCTCCCGTATAAGGAGCGAGGTATTGTAATGTAGCAGGTGAATCCGCCATTTCAGCTACGACAATAGTGTATTCCATGGCTCCTGTATCCTGGAAAGTAGTCACTACTTGAGCCACAGAAGATGCTTTTTGACCGATAGCTACGTAAATACATATTACATTTTGACCTTTTTGATTGAGGATCGTATCTGTGGCTACTGCTGTTTTACCAGTCTGTCTGTCCCCAATAATTAATTCTCGCTGACCCCGTCCGATAGGGATCATTGCATCAATAGCAATAAGCCCGGTTTGAAGGGGCTCATATACAGAACGTCTCGAAATAATACCAGGCGCAGGGGATTCAATTAACCGGGATTCAGAAGCTGGAATTGGGCCTCTTCCATCAATAGGAAGAGCCAAAGCATTTATAACACGACCTAAATAAGCTTCACTAACAGGTATCTGAGCAATTCTTCCTGTTGCTTTTACAGAGCTTCTCTCTTTTATCTTCAAACCATCACCCATTAATACGACGCCAACATTTTTGGATTCCAAATTCAGAGCAATACCTACTGTACCCTCTTCAAATTCTACTAATTCACCTGCCATGACTTCATCAAGACCATAAATACGAGCAATACCATCACCTACTTGAAGTACAGTACCGGTATTCACAATCTTGACTTCTCTATTATATTGTTCAATACGTTCACGGATAATATTACTAATTTCGTCGGCTCGAAGAGTTCCCATTAGTCTTTCTTTATTCTTTTTCGAAAACAAAGAGACAAAAAGTAGTGCCTAAGTTTGAACCTAAAGTAAAAGTTTAAGGGCTAATCAGTTATTTTATTTCTGCCATTCTATAGCACTGAGAATGGCAATATTAGCACGAATCATACGAGAGTGTAACTCACTATTTAAGGAACTTTTTAAAGTTCCTAGAGCTCTTTGTAAGGCTTGTTGCAGAACTCGTTGTTGGATTTGATTTCTCGCTCTTTCTTGTTCAAAAGCAAGGGTTTCTTTTTTATTATTTTCGAATTGTTCCAAACGATCATAACCAATTTGAATCAAATTTTGTTTGTCTCGTTCCAGATCAGAGTATTCATTCATTCGATACTCATTTGCTTCCTGTTCCACTTTCTGTAAACGAATTCGAGCCTTTTCAAGCTGCTCAATAGCTGTTTTACGTAATTCTTCTGAATTACGAAGAGTGCTCAAGATTCTCTGTTTTCGATTATCTAATAAATCATTTAATGAAAGTAGATTATCTTACCATGATAATTCAAAATTATCATGATCTCTTCCCAAACCAAACATGAATCTTTCGATTCATTTGGCTCTCACGCTCAATTCTTAATTATTGATGAAGAATATTTCCATATTCTTTTTTGAATCTAATGAGCCTACCCTCTCTTTTTTGTTTATATTCAAACATATTCAAACTGATAAAAGATCAGAATATATAATTAATTAGTTTAATTAATTAGTTAAGAGGACTCTTCTGACCATACAAAAATAGATAACTGTCAGCAAAGTTGTTTCTTTCTTTATTGATACTTGCTCCCTTTTTCTTTGTTTTTTTGAATTCAAAAACCTTTCATTAAAATGAAATAAATAGAAAAAAGTAAATTGAAAATTCGATTTTATCTTTTTTTTCCAATCCAAAAAATTTCTCTTTTTTTTTATAAAGTAGGTCGTCAATTCGGCATTGGATAAAAAAGAAGGTGTTGACTTATTTTCTTTCCAGTAAACGGTTCAAATGTTTTTATCGATATGAGTGTCTTATATCAAATAAATATCAATTATGCATTTTTCAACTATTTGGATACTCACGGAGGCGTGGCCAACGTAGTCGTAGAAAGAGTACCATTTTGCCCGGACTTCAAGCAGTTTAGCTTTAACCATGTTAAAGATCTCAAATTTGATTGGTTTTGATAGAGAATCAAAGTGAATTTACCAATAAATCACGAAATGCTATAGTTCTTCTATATGATTTCTGAATTTATTCAGAAGTAATTCGTCGAGATCGTACACCCTTTTCCTTAAAAAAAAGGAAGTGGAGCCGGATGAATCCAACTTTTTTTTGAAATAAACAACTCGCACACACTCCCTTTCCAAAAAAAACTAATATACCAATCACTACAATTAGATTTATTAGATTTGTTGCTAAAATATCGGTATTAAACCCGAAACTCCCGGCGAATGACCAGCGGTCCAAGAAAATGAAAGAATCGGTTACATTTTTCATATGTTCTCCTCTTATAGATAGGGCTAACAAAAAACAAAGTTCTTTTTCTATCACTTCACTCACCCTTTTTTGATCGATTTCTTTTTTTTTTCAAAAAAAAGCAATTTATTAATCTCATTTAAGATTAACTCATTTGAATTATGAAGTCTGTCTTATCCCTTAAAATCTTTCCTAAATTCTGAAAAGAAATAAGAAAAAAGTTTCCATTATACTAAGCTAAGGACGGGCGAGCCGATCTGGGAATCTCTCATCCTCAAATCAGTCCTTTATAGTATAAAGGTTCAACAAATACAAATAACTTAATCCTTCACTTCAAAAGTGAAAAGAAATTTTTAATAGAATTTGAAGAAATAAAACAAAATTGCAAGTTCGAAAAATACAAAAAAATGGATAATCTAAGCTAAATGACTTTTTAATTCTTATTGCCAGAATTAAACAAAAGGATTCGCAAATAAAATCGCTAATGCCACGACCAGTCCATAAATTGTTAAAGCTTCCATAAAAGCTAGACTAAGCAATAAAGTGCCTCGTATTTTACCCTCTGCTTCTGGTTGTCTCGCAATACCTTCTAAAGCTTGACCTGCAGCAGTGCCTTGACCAATCCCAGGCCCGATAGAAGCAAGCCCCACAGCCAATCCAGCAGCAATAACGGAAGCGGCAGAAATAATTGGATTCATAGTAATTTCCTCACACTAAAAAAAGAGATGGTTAATGATACAATGAACTTCAAATCCAAAATATTACTTTATTGTATTGTATCGAATTTTTTCGATATCTCCTCTTTCTTTTCTATTCATGATAGAGTTGCTTTCTATCTATATTATAGAAATCAAGTTTGATTTTTTCTATTATAGTATATTCTTAGTTTAGTATATTTCAAAATTCAATTCTAAAACCAAGCAAGCAGATTTTATTGAATAATAGAGGTATTGAGATAAGCTAAAAAAAAAAAGACTATTTCGTTCGACGAAAACTAGTCAATGATGACCTTCCATGGATTCCCCTATATAAGCTGCTGCTAGGGTTGCAAAAATAAGAGCTTGAATACCGCTTGTAAATAATCCAAGCAACATGACAGGTATAGGAATTACTAAAGGGACTAAAGAAACAAGAACAACAACTACCAATTCATCAGCTAATATATTTCCAAAAAGTCGAAAACTTAGAGATAAAGGTTTTGTGAAATCTTCTAGAATATTAATTGGTAAAAGGATTGGAGTTGGTTTAATATATTTCTCGAAATAACTCAATCCTTTTTTGCTAAGACCAGCATAAAAATATGCCACTGACGTGAGTAAAGCTAAAGCAACCGTAGTATTTATATCATTCGTGGGGGCAGCTAGCTCCCCGTGAGGTAATTCTATGATTTTCCAAGGTAAAAGAGCACCCGACCAATTCGAAACAAAAATAAATAGGAACATAGTCCCTATAAATGGAATCCAAGGACCATATTCATCTCCAATCTGAGTTTTGCTCAAGTCTCGAATAAATTCAAGAATATATTCAAAGAGATTCTGACCATCAGTCGGAATAGTTTGTGGATTTCGAACAGCTATGATGACTGACACTAACAAGATAGCAATTACAACCCAAGAAGTGATAAGTACTTGGGCATGAATTTGTAAACCTCCTATTTGCCAATAGAGATGTTGGCCTACTTCTACACCAGATATCTCGAACCAAATATTATATGTTTTAATGGAAGATGATATCACATCCATATTTTCTTTTCCTCCGATATAATTTCAACGTAAAAAAAAATCAAAAATTTAGATTGTTTCTTTTTCAACTCACCAACTTAAGTATCCTATATTTAGGATACCAAGAAATTCTTTTTTATCCTATCAAAAAGAATTCTATATTTAGAAGACTCCATTATTTTGAGTCGACATCTAGAATTTTCGGATCACTTGACATTGATAGAAAACATCATTAGAATAAATTAATGTAACCGACGACTATTTCGATAGGAAATAGTAAAGGGAGGGAGTATCCTTAATTTTTGATTGATTTTTTCGAGAACCGTACGAATTTCGAGAATCGTACCAAAGTTATAGCCCTTGGTACACGTCATAATCTGATCTTGAATTGGGAGTTGACTATGATTCAAGGATTCAAAACATCTCCTTTTTTTACCTAAAGGAAAAGAAACTAAGCAGAATTTAGCAGTAGGATATTCCCTTTTCCATGGTAAAAATTGATAGAAAAAAAGCCCGCTATAGGAATTGAACCGATAACTATCGTATTACAAATGCGATGCTCTAACCACTGAGCTAAGTGGGCTAATATACTCAATGTTTTTTTTTTGAGTATTTTCCTTTAGTTGATCTTGTTTTGTTTATCCTTTAGTGTAGTTTTCATTTCGATTTATTGTATAAAATGAAATTCTCATAAAAAATAAAAGAAAAAAGGAGGCATTATGCATGTATCTCTTTCACTGAGATTCAGTAAAAACCTTAGGCCCATGATTCACATGGCCGCCGAAATCCATCACATCATATATGATGTCCTTGTTTATTATGATTTCTATAAACAAGGAGTCATAGATGGATCCAGATGGATCGAAAAAGTACGTGAGATCCTGAGTTTAGACAGGATCAAGAAAATTCATAAAAATTTCTTGATCTCCTTTGAAGAGACAGATTCTCTTTATGAGAAGCTTTTCGTTTGTTTTGAAAAACTTAATCGAGAAATCGAAGTCGAGTTTAAGGACTTTCAACCTCATCCTTATGAGATTGAATTCCAACATGATTTCGAAGATCTACAAAGAACCCTTCTTCGACTGTTACAAAATTTAGAACAATATTCCGACCGAATCGTTTTTTTAAATAAAGAAATCCACAGCACAATAAGAAGCTCTATATATAAAAGATTTTTTGATCTAGAGAAATCTTTGAGAAACGAATCACTCTCTGTGGCTTATAGAGAGTCCAATCGCGGCTTGGCTGTCATTTTTTATTTGACTCGAAATGATGATTGGTTGGAACTTCTCGATTTGGTTAAATCGAAGACTTCTAACCAATCTACTGATTCAAAAGAATCCGAAGATTCAGAAAATTCAACAGAATCCGAAGATTCAGAAAAATACAAAGAATCCGAAGATTCAGAAAATTCAAAAGAATCCGAAGATTCAGAAAATTCAAAAGAATCCGAAGATTCAGAAAATTCAACAGAATCCGAAGATTCAGAAAAATACAAAGAATCCGAAGATTCAGAAAAATACAAAGAATCCGAAGATTCAGAAAATTCAAAAGAATCCGAAGATTCAGAAAATTCAAAAGAATCCGAAGATTCAGAAAAATACAAAGAATCCGAAGATTCAGAAAAATACAAAGAATCCGAAGATTCAGAAAATTCAAAAGAATCCGAAGATTCAGAAAATTCAACAGAATCTAAGGAATCTACTGATTCCGATACTTTTGAATCAACCTAAAATTTTTTTTTTTTAATAGTTAAAAAGTCCAATAGTTAAAAAGTCCAATAGTTAAAAAGTCCATTTTGCTCCTTGCCTCTATGTCATAATAGAGGCAAACACTTTGCTTGGATTAAAGCAATATCATAATTGCTTTAGTGGTATTAACGAAATCAAATATGATTTCAAAATCAATTAATTATTAAATTAATTGATCAGCTTGCTAGCAAATATTGATTTTATTTAGCGAAAATAAATAAAAAAAATGAAATTTTTTTATGATGATGAATCCTACTACTTCTAATCCTCCGATTTCCACACAAAATATAGGGCATATTGCTCAAATTATTGGCCCAGTACTCGATATTGTTTTTCCCCCGGGAAAAATGCCTTATATTTATAACGCTTTGGTAGTTAAGGGTCGAGGTACAATTGGTCAGGGGATTAATGTAACTTGTGAGGTACAACAGTTATTAGGAAATAATCGAGTTCGAGCTGTAGCTATGAGTGCTACAGATGGTTTAACCAGAGGAATGGAAGTGATTGATACAGGGGCTGCTTTAAGTGTTCCAGTTGGTGGATCGACCCTCGGACGAATTTTCAACGTTCTTGGTGAGCCTATTGATAATTTAGGCCCTTTAGATATTAATACAAGATCTCCTATTCATAGATCTGCACCTGCTTTTGTACAATTAGATACAAGATTATCAATCTTTGAAACAGGTATTAAAGTAGTAGATCTTTTAGCTCCTTATCGCCGTGGAGGAAAAATCGGATTATTCGGCGGAGCTGGAGTAGGTAAAACAGTACTGATCATGGAATTGATCAACAACATTGCTAAAGCTCATGGAGGCGTATCCGTATTTGGTGGAGTAGGGGAACGTACTCGTGAAGGAAATGATCTCTATATTGAAATGAAAGAATCCGGGGTGATTAATGAGAAAAATCTTTCCGAATCAAAAGTGGCTCTAGTCTATGGTCAAATGAATGAACCCCCGGGAGCTCGTATGAGAGTTGGTTTAACTGCCCTAACTATGGCGGAATATTTCCGAGATGTTAATAAACAAGATGTGCTTTTATTCATCGACAATATCTTTCGTTTCGTCCAAGCAGGATCAGAGGTATCTGCTTTGTTAGGTAGAATGCCTTCCGCGGTTGGTTATCAACCGACTCTTAGTACAGAAATGGGTACTTTGCAAGAAAGAATTACTTCTACGAAAAAAGGAGCTATAACTTCAATCCAAGCAGTTTATGTACCTGCGGATGATTTGACAGACCCTGCTCCTGCTACAACATTTGCACATTTAGATGCTACTACTGTACTATCAAGACCATTAGCTGCCAAAGGTATTTATCCAGCAGTGAGTCCCTTAGATTCAACATCAACTATGTTACAACCAAAAATTGTTGGCAATGAACATTATGAAACTGCGCAAAGAGTTAAGCAAACTTCACAACGTTACAAAGAACTTCAGGACATTATAGCGATTCTTGGATTGGATGAGTTATCCGAGGAGGATCGTTTAACTGTAGCAAGAGCACGAAAAATTGAGCGTTTCTTATCACAACCCTTCTTTGTGGCAGAAGTCTTTACTGGTTCTCCAGGAAAATATGTTGGTCTTGCAGAAACTATTAGAGGGTTTCAACTAATTCTATCTGGAGAATTAGACGCTTTGCCCGAGCAAGCTTTTTATTTGGTGGGTAACATTGATGAAGCTACCGCGAAAGCTATAAATTTAGAAGTGAAGTAGAGAGCAATTCAAAGAAATGACCTTAAAACTTTGTGTACTGACTCCTAATCGAATTATTTTGGATTCAGAAGTAAAAGAAATCATTTTATCCACAAATAGTGGTCAAATTGGTGTATTACCAAATCACGCTCCTATTGCCACAGCTGTTGATATAGGTCTTTTGAGAATACGACTGAACGACCAATGGCTAGGGGTGGCTCTAATGGGCGGTTTTGCTAGAATTGGCAATGATGAAATCATCATTTTAGGAAATGATGGTGAAATAAGTACTGACATTAATCCGCAAGAAGCTCAAGAAGCTCTTGAAATAGCTGAAGCTACCTTAAGGAAGGCTAAGGGTAAGAGACAAGTGATTGAAGCAAATCTAGCTCTTAGACGAGCTAGGACACGAGTAGAGGCTGTTAATGTTATCTCTTAAACATTGGATTTTGTAATCACTACAAAAAATCCAAATCAGTTTTATCAAAGTTTTTTTGATACTGTGTTCTTCTAATTGAAGACAATCAGTTTGAATGATATACAAACAAGGAAAAAAGAAGGTTAAGCAGAAAAACTTATTAGATACCAGGGTCAATGCAACGGTATCTAATAAGTTCTACCTACTATTGGATTTGAACCAATGACTCCCGCCGTATGAAAGCGATACTCTAACCACTGAGTTAAGTAGGTAATTGAAAACCAAAAAATAAAATTGACCCCTTCTCAAATTATATATAGAATATGCTTTCTAAGCAATACCAATCTATTTCAAGACCAATCTATTCATAAGAAATAAGTCAAAGACCTTTCTTATGGATTAGGAAATATCTATCTTGACAAGAGATCTTTTTTATGTTAAGATGTTTCGGACAAGGGCTATAGCTCAGTTGGTAGAGCACCTCGTTTACACGTGCGCCAATGTTTTTCAAAGAAGCTGTTTATGCAATAAACATGAATCAGTCTGATTCAAAAATCAATGTCTTACTCCATAGATCCATAGATTGGAAAAAGGGGGGAACAATAGCCTGACAAATAATCGGTTCAGCACGATTTTGATGTGATTCTCGATACAAAATCCAATAAAACCCGTCCTTGATTTGCTAGTTGATAAGGTGAATAGCAATCGATTCAATGCTAGGCATAATGAGTATGTATAAGGGCCTCAAGAAACCTCTTTTCGTCCTATGAGACTTTAAGGTGTATAAAGTCTCATATTTCACTCTTACAGTGGAACGATAGAGATTCTCTCATCATCTAGATGAACCTAGGCCGAAGGCAGACCTAAGTCAAGGTAACCCTTCTTTGAAACACTTTGGTATTGCTCCTAGATGCAGGATACTAATAATGAATCAGAGCACATGGAACCATTTCTTTATTTTCATTTTTCCTGGAAAGAAAAAATATGGTGGATTAACTGATTTTCTTTCAGTTAATGAAAGAGCCCAATGCAACAAAATGCGTGTTGGGTCTTTGAAACAGTTTGAATCATTTCGATAATAAATTCAGTTTAATCTGTTTTACCGAGAAGGTCTACGGTTCGAGTCCGTATAGCCCTAATCCATTTCATTTTTGAAGACTTTTTTTAGCTTTTATTTTTTCATTCACTTAAGTACTTGTTTTTTATAGGTTGCGTTGGTTAGTCCATCATTTCATTTATCAAAATGAAAGTTACAAGATGTCCTATGATGGAAACATATAGGACACAGGAAAATCAAAACATTGAATCATTTTAATGCAACTAATTAATTTAGTGTAAAATCTAGTACAAGAAAGAGAAAATCTCATCTTTGAATCCGTATTCGAAATGATAATTGTATATATATACAATTATCATAGTATAATAATTGATATATGGTGAATATATCAATATATATTCTTTTTTCCATATATTCATCTATTCTATGAATAGAATAGAAGAAAGGATATTTCTATTCAAAAATACTTCAAATAGAATATGCTAAAAATCCATAGATATTTCTTTTTCTATGCAAGAAAAAGATTAAGAAATAATTTTATTATTTCATGGATTTATAGGAATATGAAATACGTTAATTATATTAACGTGGATGTATTTCATCGTATTCTTTTTTATTTCTTATCTCTTATTCCATAAGAGATAGAACTTTTTTTTCGAAAAAAAAGAGAAGGTGAAACCAAATAATGGGAGAAACCTTCTTCTGTTTAAGAAGGTTTTATGTTTCCACTATATCGAATTAGAATGGAAGCTAAAAAGAAACAAGTATTCCTTGAATGAAATAGAATCTTTAAACAAGACATGTCACAAAGTCAATTCGATTTGTTTTGTTTGATCAAAATCGATTCTTGTCTCACTTCAGAAAAGAAGTTCTGGTTGAATTAACAACCGCAGTTCGAATCAAATAATTAAGCATATCTCCATTTTATACGAAGGAGCCCTTTTATGTTTCTGCTTCATGAATATGATATTTTCTGGGCATTTCTGATAATATCAAGCCTTGTTCCGATTTTAGCATTTTGGATTTCAGGAGTTTTAGCCCCGGTTCGTGAAGGACCAGAGAAGCTTTCAAGTTATGAATCAGGTATAGAACCTATGGGGGATGCTTGGTTACAATTCCGAATTCGTTATTACATGTTTGCTCTTGTTTTTGTTGTTTTTGATGTTGAAACAGTCTTTCTTTATCCATGGGCAATGAGCTTCGATGTATTAGGTGTATCTGTATTTATCGAAGCTTTTATTTTCGTGCTTATCCTAATTGGTGGTTCAGTTTATGCATGGCGAAAAGGAGCATTAGAATGGTCTTAACTAAATATTCAGAAAAAAGAAAAAAAAAGCAAAGAGAGAATTCCATTAAGACAGTTATGAATTTGATTGAGTTTCCGCTACTTGACCAAACAACCACCCATTCTGTTATTTCAACTACATCAAATGATCTTTCAAATTGGTCAAGACTCTGCAGTTTATGGCCTCTTTTATATGGTACTAGTTGTTGTTTCATTGAATTTGCTTCATTAATAGGTTCACGATTTGATTTTGATCGTTATGGATTGGTACCAAGATCAAGTCCTAGGCAAGCGGACCTAATTCTAACAGCCGGCACTGTAACAATGAAAATGGCTCCTTCTTTAGTACGATTACATGAACAAATGCCTGAACCAAAATATGTCATTGCTATGGGAGCTTGTACTATTACTGGGGGAATGTTCAGTACTGATTCTTATAGTACGGTTCGGGGAGTCGACAAGCTAATTCCTGTAGATGTTTATTTACCGGGATGTCCGCCTAAACCAGAGGCAGTTATAGATGCTATAACAAAACTTCGTAAAAAGATATCCCGAGAAATTATGGAAGACAGAACTAGATCTCAAGAAGAAAATCGATGTTTTACTACGGATCATAAATTTCATGTTCAACGCAGTACTCATACTGGAAATTATGATCAAAGATTGATTTATCAATCACAAGATACTTCAAAGATATCCTCTAAAACGTTTTTGAGATCTAAAGATTCAGTATCTTCCTACGAATTACTTAATTAAATAGGGTTTTTTTGCAGAATAAGAAAGAGCAAGTAAACCTTTCCTCACAATTTTATGGTGAAATACTTATAAAAATGGGAGAGAGATCAATAGAATGGAGAATGATCATTTGCAAAATTATTTATCTGATTGGCTGGTCAAGTATGAGCTGGTTCATAGATCTTTAGGCTTTGATTCTCGAGGAATAGAAACCTTACAAATCAAAGTCGAGGATTGGGACTCTATTGCTGTCATTTTATATGTATATGGTTACAATTATTTACGTTCTCAGTGTGTTTATGATGTAGCACCAGGCGGATTTTTAGGTAGCGTATATCATCTTACAAAAATACAATACGGTACATATAATCCAGAAGAGGTATGTATCAAAGTATTTGTACCTAGGAAAAATCCTAGAATTCCGTCTGTTTTCTGGATTTGGAGAAGTGCTGATTTTCAAGAACGCGAATCTTATGATATGTTGGGAATCTCTTATGAGAATCATCCACGCCTTAAACGTATCTTAATGCCTGAAAGTTGGATAGGCTGGCCCTTGCGTAAGGACTATATTACTCCAAATTTCTATGAAATACAAGATGCCCGCTGAATGATAAGAAACAAATGTCACTTATATAACACGACTTCCAATTTCATTATTTGAGTCAATGAATATTTTGACGTTGTTTAGATGAAGCAAACAGAATAACTGCAGTATATTCGGATCATGGATTCAAAGTTTTTCGATTCTTTTATTTGGAGGAGAAGTAGAATATTCATGTATTTTCTATCAGCTTAAGATTTTCGAATTGCACCCCAGAAAGTAAGGTAAGCAAAAAAGAAATAGAATAAATAGAAAAAAATCAATACGAAATTCAGAAATAAAAAGGAATCCAATTTGGATTCTGTTTCAAATGCATTCTGTCTATCTATTCTTATCCTCTAACTCTTTATTTTAAAAGTCTTTTTTTGAATTTCGATAATCAAAAAAGAGCATAGCCTGATTCATTCTATGCTTTTCCATAAGCATAGAAATTTTTTTGATTTCTATCTTGCAAAAAAGATGTTTGGATTTCTTTACAGAAATCCATGAATACACATTTTATTCTATTTTTCAATTTATATACCAATCTATATAGAGAAATTTTTTTGATCCCAATATTTTTTCGTTTTGCCAAGAACCAGATTTGAACTGGTGACACGAGGATTTTCAGTCCTCTGCTCTACCAACTGAGCTATCCTGACCATTTGTTTTGGATCACCCGAGTAGAATACTCGTATCTATGCTCTTGTAGCTACATCAATTAGCTAAATTGAACTAAAATAACAATTTATTTCAAAAAATTGAATAGTCAATGGTAAGATAATGATATGATTGGTAATCATTTCGTTATAGAGATTCCTTACTTTTATTTTATTATTAAAATAATAATAATAATAATATTTTTTTTTCAGATCTACTTTCGAAATGAAAAAGTTGAATAAATTCAGAAAGGGTGGGAAAGTATATTTCTTCTTTTTTCTATTTTTTAGAAAAAAAATAGAAAAAATATTTAGGAAACCGAATGGGCTTTTTATTGGGGATAGAGGGACTTGAACCCTCATGATTCAAAAAATCGACG
>JAMFTS010000788.1:0-28715 GCA_028095005.1 Rhynchospora pubera
AGTAAACTTGTCGAGTGACAATAATGCAAGTTTAGGAGATAATGCATCTCCAAAGAATACATCCTTCCAAAGCGCAGCGAATGTATTTGCGCCATACGCTCATTTATGGACTTCTTGTAAAAATTGTGAGAGATCCGTTTACAAGCAATGGGCACAAAAAAATAAATATATTTGTAAAAATTGTGCATTTCATTTACCAATGGAGAGTTCCGACCGAATCGAATCTTTGATTGATTTGGGCACTTGGGATCCTACGAATGAGACCTTGGTTTCTATTGACCCCTATGATAAGATTCTTAGAAAAGAAATCAAAGAAAAAGATTCGAAACCTTTTTTTGATAGACTATTATTCTTAGATAATGAAGATTACTTAGAGCAAAAAAATTTGGACCTTTCTCCTATAAACGAAGAATTACTCAAGTATTTAGGACTTGAAGATTGTACAAGTGATGAAATCCTAGAAACCGTCTTTGAGATAAGAAACCATTTAAGAATCATAGCAGGAATTCCAGATATTACATCTGATGAAATAATGGAAAAACTAAAGAAACAATTACGAATACACAAAAAAAAACTTGAAGACCTCATCAATTCTCTTCCCTCAGATTCAGAGGATCTAGATCCAGAGGGCACAGATCCAGAGAAATCTACTATGGAGCAAACTTATACAAATATAGACCAATTCACAAATACAGACCAATCCACTGCAGATATAGACCCAATTCACAAATACAGACCAATCCACTGCAGATATAGACCAATTCACAAATATAGACCAATCCACTGCAGACCAATCCACTGCAGATATAGACCAATTCACAAATACAGACCAATCCACTGCAGATATAGACCAATTCACAAATATAGACCAATCCACTGCAGACCCAATCTATTGCAAAGAAATACACGCTAAAAGAATTAGCGGAACTATTTCTTATAGAAGAAATAGAAACAAAAGCAGAAATAGAAGAAAAAGAAAAAAATCTTGCTTCTGCTGATAATAAAGATGCTAATCAAAATTCAGAAAATTCAACAGAATCCGAAGATTCAGAAAAATACAAAGAATCCGAAGATTCAGAAAATTCAACAGAATCCGAAGATTCAGAAAATTCAACAGAATCCGAAGATTCAGAAAATTCAACAGAATCCGAAGATTCAGAAAAATACAAAGAATCCGAAGATTCAGAAAAATACAAAGAATCCGAAGATTCAGAAAATTCAACAGAATCCGAAGATTCAGAAAAATACAAAGAATCCGAAGATTCAGAAAATTCAACAGAATCCGAAGATTCAGAAAATTCAACAGAATCCGAAGATTCAGAAAATTCAACAGAATCCGAAGATTCAGAAAAATACAAAGAATCCGAAGATTCAGAAAAATACAAAGAATCCGAAGATTCAGAAAATTCAACAGAATCCGAAGATTCAGAAAAATACAAAGAATCCGAAGATTCAGAAAATTCAACAGAATCCGAAGATTCTGAAGAATTCAAAGAATCAGAACAAGATATACCTTACATGGATAAAGTTGATTTCTATCAAAAAGAAAAAGGTTTGACTGACGCTGTTCAAACAGGAATAGGTCAACTCGACGGTATCCCTGTAGCACTTGCGGTTATGGATTTTCAATTTATTGGAGGAAGTATGGGATCAGTAGTAGGTGAAAAAATAACCCGTTTAATTGAATATGCTACCAATAAATGCTTGCCCCTCATCATTTCCTGTGCTTCCGGAGGAGCTCGTATGCAAGAAGGAACTTTCAGCTTAATGCAGATGGCTAAAATTTCTTCGGCTTTATTGGACTATCAAGTAAGTCAAAATTTACTTTTAGTGTCACTTCTTACATCGCCTACAACAGGTGGTGTTACAGCCAGTTTTGGAATGCTTGGCGATATAATTATTGGCGAACCAGATGCATATATTGCATTTGCAGGTAAAAGAGTAATTGAAGAAGTAATGAAAATCATTGTACCTGAAGGTGTACAGGAAGCTGAATACTTATTTGAAAAAGGCTCATTGGATTTAATTGTACCGCGTAATCTTTTAAAAGGTGTTCTTAGTGAATTATTGAAGTTACATGGGTTCTTTCCTTTGAATCAAAATAAAATTTTGAATCTCAAAAGTAGATACGAAATCCTGTATAAAAAACCTCCAGGGTTTCAATCCTTTGAAAAAAAAAAATGAAAAAAAAATCTGATCGAAATTTGTCTATCCAATTCGAATAGATGTAGATGAGAAAAATCGGAGAGTTATGTTGCTATTTTCAATAGCAAAAATTTGAGACACTAGAGAAACAAAAAAGAATATTTTATTCATTTAATTTAGATATTAAATGCGCATTCAGTCTTTTTGACTGAATTTATCATATATACTTTCTCATGTATACTATACAATATGTGAGAATCATGATACAATAAGAATTCAAAGAGTTTACACTAACAAGTTTTTTTCTAATTTGAATGAAATTGGGTTAGGTTTCAAAAAAGATATTTGAATCCCAACTCAACTAAAAAAAAAGGAAAGGATCCTTTAAAATATGAAATGGATATCTCTGTATCTTTTTTGAATTGAGATTGAAAATTCATACTTTCGAAAGATAATAAAATATGAAAAAAGCTAAACGTAGAATTTCGATTCCACGCATGAATCGGCGTTTCATGTTTGTACGTTCTCGTCGTTTATATAAAACTATAAAACGTAAAATCAAAAAAGGACTTATTCATATTAAAACAAGTTGTAATAATACAATTATAACTGTTACAGATTGGGGGGGTCAGGTAGTTTCTTGGGATTCCGCTGGTACTTCTGGATTCAAAGGTCCAAAAAGAAAAACACCCTATGCTGCTCAAATAGCAACAAAAAATGCTATTTATATGTTAGTGAAACTGGGTATGGAACGAGCAGCAATTAAGATAAAAGGTGGCGGTGCCGGAAGAGCTACAGCATTAAGAACGATTGCTCATAGTGGTGTAAAATTAAGTTTCATACGTGATGTAACACCTATCCCACATAATGGATGCCGGCCTCCTAAAAGAAGACGTGTTTAAAATGATTATCAATGAAAAAATAAGCCACAGAGGACCTCACCGTTCGAGGCGTAACCATAGAAACGATGGAACCCACTATTTTGTTGTTTAAGATAAAATTCTTTATCTTTATGGAAAGGTCAAATAGGGGAAAAGCAAGAATCGTGGTTGGGAAGGTTATAGTAGCAAAAGCCATTGGAATCGATATCTGATATATTGGAGTAATCCATTTTGTTATTGATTGAACTAGGCAGAGAAAAGAATAACTGAAAGAGGAGGAAGTATGCCCACAGACCGATAACTTGATCAACCCAAACGCCCGTAATCTCTTTACATAGAAAAAGGATTTTGCTGTGAACAATAAGTGGGTGGTTTACGTAAACCCAATCCTTTTTTTCTCCTTTGAAAATCCCCAGTCGGTGGGGACTTTTGGTATACCAATGGGCATATCTGAGTCAACAAGATGATCGTGATATTTCTTTGTATATACACTCTCCGGGTGGAGACACACTATCATCAATACCTATTGTTATAAAACATGTGCAAGGTAGGGTTGATGTGCGTACAATAGGTATGGGATTAGCTGCATCAGGTGCATCTTTAATTTTGGCCGGAGGAACAAAGACTAAACGATTCGCATTGCCTCACGCTAGGATTATGATTCACCAACCTCGGACTGCCCCTTTTATAGGCACTCCACGTGAAATAGAAAGGGAAACAGAAGAACTGTTTAGACTTCGTGAGGTTATTGCGGATATGTATTCACAAAATACAGGCAGACCCATAAATGAGATCCAGAATGATCTGGAAAGAGATACTTATATGTCCGCAACAGAAGCCCAAGCTTCTGGTATTGCCGATCGCATAATACGCAAGAAACAAAAAGAAGAAAATAAGAGAAGATCCTGAATGATCTGAATGATTTTGTGTCCATCTATTTCAAAGTCGAATTCCTACTAGATACACGCTAATGAGAACGTTCCATGAGTCTATCGGAATTGGATCTCTATCAAAGGGATTTCATCCCGTAATGAATTGGTATGGTATATTCCTACCGTACCATAGGAAGATTAAGAACTCGAATCCTGATTAATACTAGGACTCATAAGGAAGAAATTGGAGTTATGGTATGATCATAACGCTTCCATCGGGTTATTCTAATCTACCTCTTTGTATTTTATGTTCAAAAAAGGAGAGATTATGGCAAAAAAAGGAGATAATGTGTTTTTAGAAGAATTGATGCAAAGATATTTACAAGAATCGGCTCTAAAACCACAGTGGAAGTGTATTGATTCATATATACATAATGTATGTTTACATTATGGTCGTTTCATTCTATTCCCACTTCCGAAAGGTCAAGCTGAGTGTATTGGTATTACCATGCGAAAAGCTCTACTGTTAGAGACAAAAGTCACAGCTGTCAGACGCGTGAAATTTAAGAATGTGAATATACCTTCTGAATATGGTAATATAGAAGGTATTTTTGAAAATGTCCATCAAATCCTATCCAATTTTTCAAATGTTGTATTGAGGGGTTTTACAGATAAAGTTATCAAAGCATCCATTCGTGTGAGAGCGAATAATCCAGATCCAATAGTAGTTGCTCATCACATCGAAAACCTACCGCCTACTCTAAAAATAGTAGATAAATACGGATACTTATTTTGTACAAAAGAAAATAAAGATTTCTCGATAGAATTGACAATCGAGAGATCTAGATTTTCTGATTTTCAAAAGGAAAGCATAGATAAATCGCAAAATAAAGATGGGAGTTATTTTGTAGAGAATATACCCATGCCTGTTATAAATGCTAATTATACGATTCATAAGTTTGGAAATGGAAATAAAGACGCAGAGATACTTTTTTTTGAAATATGGACCAATGGAAGTTTAACTCCTAAAGAAGCAATTCGTGACGCTTCTATGAATTTGATTGGATTATTTAGTCATTTTCTACATCCAGAAGAAGAGGATGTGAACATTGATTTGACAAGAAATCAAGAGACCTGTAATTTGCCTGTGTTCCTCCTTAGCTATGAAAAAACGCTAAAGGAAATAGTCGCAAGATACGAAAGTTTCCTTGACTTCACAGAAACAGAACTTTTAAAAAGGAAAAAAACTCAAGGGAAAGTAAGAATCCCATGGGATTCTCTTTTTGTTGACCAATTACACTTTTCACTCGAAACCAGTTCACTTATTGAAAAAGCCGGGATCACTACGATCCAAGACTTGTTTGTTGAGTTTTCTTCGAACAACTGCAAGAATATATTTCATTTGAATATGGAGGCACTGCTAGAAATAGCTACGAGGCTAATAGCGCTAAATGAGATTTTGAGGAGCTGCTCTAGGTATAAATAAATAAAAAGTTTTTATTTTGAATCCATTAAAAGCCTTTCTCTTCTTTTTCTAATGTTTTTTGACATTAGAAAAAGAAGAAATCTTTTCATCTTTGATACAAAGCTTCTTTTTTTTCGCGGAATGATTCATATTCAAAATAATGTATGTCAGGAATAATTAGTTTGAAGTAACTATTCCTTACATATCTACACCATAATAAATACTTCACGAATCCATTTAAAAAAGACCTAAAGTTAAGGACTTATCAATAGGCAATGTGGCTCCAATACCTAACCAAAGTGCGACTATGGTACCGATTAAAAAAACCGTTGTAGCTACTGGTCGGCGAAATGGATTTTGGAATTTATTGACATTCTCCAAAAAAGGTACTGTCAGTAATCCCAATGGTACTGAAACCATTAAAAGAACGCCCAATAACTTATTGGGTACTGTACGAAGTATTTGAAACACGGGGAAAAAGTACCATTCAGGTAAGATTTCCAAAGGAGTTGCAAAAGGGTCCGCCGGTTCACCAATCATGGATGGTTCTAAAACCGCTAAACCTACGTTACATGCAATAGTACCTAGAATTACTACAGGAAAAATATATAAAAGATCGTTGGGCCATGCGGGTTCCCCATAATAATTATGTCCCATCCCTTTAGCTAATTTTGCTCTTAACACAGGATCATTCAAGTCAGGTTTTTTTGTTATTAGGATAGGTGAATTTTTGTGTATAGATCCATCCCCCGAAGGAACCGGACATGATAATTTTTGATCATCCGGCTCGAGCAAGACTCAAAAGAATCAAACCAATATCGAATGTCTAATTAATATATTAATGTATATAAGACTCCATGATAAGAGTTTATACGATCCCATTTTCAAAAGTTACAATTCCAACCAGGGATTGCAACAAATTCGAATTTTTTTTCGAAGGAAATGCTCACTGTCCAAGTAGGCTTACAAAATTGATCATGATCAAGCGCTTTTTGGATTGTCTCATGTCTCTTGATTGGTTTTTCTCGATAAAATATCTTGATTTTTTCCATACAAAGTATTTACTTGTTACTAAAAAAATCTAACCTATATTCTTCCTTAGATCCCTTCTTTCACTCTGATAGTATGATAGATAGGAATCAATGCAAAGGAAATGAATGCATTTCTATACTAAAATAATGAAGTAGAGTAGATGAAATTCAGAAAATGGAATAGACAGAAATTTGAATCATGCCACATCATTTCATTTTATTTTACAGATCTTACAGAGCCTGTTTATGAATGACATTATTCAGGTATGATCATAGAGAATATTCTCTTTAAGTGAACCGGCCTATCTTTTACTACATAAATAAAGTAAAGGGTTTACGTAGGTCTTGGCTGGATCCGGAGACACCTTTGGTTGTGATTTATAACGTGGCGGAGAAAATCATATCATGTATCCGCATGGCTAAATCAATAGTTCAAGTCACACACTCCCATAATCCATCCTTTCTTTGCAAAATTCACTTCAACTAGTCGTATTAGCTACGGAATAGAAGACTCTATGGTTGAAGAGAAGTATCTAAATAACATGTGTGATTTTTTTTTTCAAAAAAACCATATATATAGCAATGAAATCCTTTTATCCTCCCCAATAGGATATATGATCAATTGAAAATATTGATGTTATGTTTTCTTTATAAAGGACCTGAAATTCCTTGCTTACGTATCATTAGAAAGTGCATCAACATAAATACAGCAGTAAGAAGAGGCAACACAAAAGTATGTAAACTGTAAAAACGAGTCAAGGTGGATTGACCAACACTAGCACTTCCACGTAATAACTCCACTAAAGGTGATCCGATTAGTGGGATGGCTTCAGGTACACCAGTTACGATTTTAACTGCCCAATAACCAATTTGGTCCCAAGGTAAGGAATAACCGGTTACACCAAAAGATGCTGTTAATACAGCCAAAACCACACCTGTAAGCCAAGTTAATTCGCGGGGTTTTTTAAACCCACCTGTGAGATACACACGAAATACGTGTAGGATCATCATTAGAACCATCATACTCGCTGACCACCGATGAACCGAGCGAATTAACCAGCCAAAGTTGGCCTCAGTCATTATATACTGGACAGAAGAGAAAGCTTCTGTAACAGTAGGACGGTAGTAAAAAGTCATAGCAAAACCTGTAGCTACTTGTACTAGAAAACAAGTAAGTGTGATCCCCCCTAAACAATAAAATATATTAACATGAGGAGGAACATATTTACTAGTTATATCATCTGCAATCGCCTGAATCTCGAGACGTTCCTCAAACCAATCATATACTTTATTGAGATAGGTAACCCCGGGTAGACGACTCCCCCTCTGAGAACCGTATATGAAAATTTCATTTCATACGGCTCAAGCTGAAACACAAAAATAGGGATTTCAACGGATATTGAATAAATAGGTTAAAACTGAATTAACCATTTGGTGGATTTGAACGAACATATGAAGTAATAAAATCCGTAATTTGATCTTTGTGATTAAAATGCCAAAAAATATCAAGTTGGCTCATTTATCTTTTTTTATGTGGATTGTTACAGGCCTTTTGAATCTTCTCCTTCCTATTTTGAATTTTGATTCTTCATTGGATTTATTGTTTTCTGTACATAAATCAGACTTCTTCAATTTTACTAATTGATAGGAATTCTCTTGTTGAGATCCTATGAATCACTTGAAACCTCAGATTCATACTAGAACCACGATGATTTCTTCTCAAGTTAAACTCAAAGATTCTCTGAGTAAGAATCCTTTGATTGATCACTTTTTCAAAAATAGATTAGATAGAATGACTTGACTCAACAAGATCTATAGAAAGAGTTTTCCTTTGGTCAAAATCAAAATCTTACGAAGTATAATTCATTTGATTTATGAAATCACTATCATAGTTAATATATTCCCATTTTTTTGAGTTCGGTTACGAGGTCTGACTGAATAATAGGTATGAATCATAGTTTCATTTTGTCTTGGTCTATTTTATTTCGTGTTCCAGATACTAGAAGAAATATCTGACGAGGTTGAATTCATAGAGATAACAGATTTATTTGTTCTATGTATTATCCATAGGATCAATTACAACAAGTCACACACTCATTTTCCAAAAATACCGAAACAGATAAATTCCACGGTCGAACTACCAAAATCTTTAGAAATCAAAATTTTGAATGAATAGTCATTTTTTCGTTACTGAAAAGACCAAAACCTCATAGTTTTGAAAAGCCTAACTCCTAGGGATTCCATCTAATAAAACAGAAGAGTTGTAAATTTCCAAAAGAATACATAGGAATACAGCAAATAGAGCCATTGCAACTCCCATAAGTGGTGTAGTACCCCAACCCGGAGCTACTTTACCATATTCTGAATTCAAAGGTTTTAATAAATCTCCTACAGGAGTTCGTCTTGGTCCAGATCTAGAACTATCTTCAACGGTTTGTGTAGCCATAAATTCTATTCTATTCAATAATGATTGGTTAACATCTGTTGACTTTATATACTATTCTGTTGTACTTCTAAATAAACGATCTTATAATCCATTCTGGAAATTTTTGAAAAATGGAAACAGCAACCCTAGTCGCGATCTTTATATCTGGTTTACTTGTAAGCTTTACTGGGTATGCCTTATATACCGCTTTTGGGCAACCCTCTCAACAACTAAGAGATCCATTCGAAGAACATGGGGATTAATTGATTGAATCAAAGTAATGAGTCTCCTGGGAGGCCCATTACTTTGATTCAATCAAAAATTCTGTTATTTTTTGATTTTAGTTGGAACCTTAGGTGGTTCTCGAAAAAAGATAGCGAAAAAGATTATCCCTAAAGTCGAAACTAAAAGGAATGTATAAACCAATGCTTCCATAGATTCGATCGTGGTTTAGTTTACGATTATAGCTTCCACACCTATTCATTTAAGATCGATCATTTATCGTATAAAGAAAAAGAATCAAAGAGAAGATGATGATTCAAGTCAAGATTTCTTTTTTTTGTATCTCATGAACAAAAAAAAGAAGATAGAAATATACTACAATAATGCTGTATCAAACTGCTTGTCTCTTTGTAGTTGGATCTCCAACTTTTTGGAATGTTCCGAATTCCACTTGAACATCCAAATCTGGATCAATACCAGCAAAAACATCTCTGAACAAGGTTCTAGCGCCATGCCAAATGTGTCCGAAAAAGAAAAGCAACGCGAATGTAGCATGTCCAAAAGTAAACCAACCCCTTGGACTACTGCGAAAAACACCGTCAGATTTCAAAGTAGCTCGATCTAATTCAAAAATCTCACCTAATTGGGCACGTCTAGCATATTTTTTAACAGTAGCAGGATCTGAATAACTGACTCCATTAAGTTCACCACCATAGAACTCAACAGTTACACCTACTTGTTCAACACTATATTTTGATTCTGCCCTTCTAAAAGGAACATCGGCCCTCACAATCCCGTCGTCATCTACCAAAACTACCGGAAATGTTTCAAAAAAAGTAGGCATACGACGTACAAAAAGCTCTCGACCTTCTTTATCTCTAAAAAGGGGGTGCCCTAACCATCCAACTGCTATTCCATCTCCGTTATCCATTGAACCTGCTCTAAATAATCCTCCTTTTGCCGGATTATTACCAATGTAATCATAAAAAGCTAATTTCTCAGGAATTTGAGACCAAGCTTCTGATAAACTCAGATTTTCGGCTAGCCCAGCGCTAACTCTTCGATATATTTCCTGTTGAAAGTATCCCTGGTCCCATTGATAACGAGTAGGACCAAATAATTCGATTGGGGTAGTTGCTGAACCATACCACATGGTTCCTGCAACAACAAAAGCTGCAAAAAAAACAGCAGCAATACTACTGGAGAGTACTGTTTCAATATTGCCCATACGTAATCCTTTGTATAGACGTTGAGGCGGGCGGACACTCAAATGGAATAAACCTGCTAATATGCCTAACGTACCCGCTGCAATATGATGAGAGGCTATTCCTCCTGGAATAAAAGGATCAAAACCATCCACACCCCAAGCTGGATTTACAGCTTGCACTTTTCCAGTTAGTCCATAAGGATCGGACACCCATATTCCAGGACCGTACAATCCTGTTACATGAAATGCGCCAAAGCCAAAGCAAGCTACACCTGAGAGAAATAAATGAATTCCAAAAATCTTGGGCAAATCTAAAGAAGGTTTTCCTGTACGTTCATCACAGAATACTTCTAAGTCCCAATATACCCAATGCCAGATAGCTGCCAAGAAGCACAAACCAGAAAATACTATATGTCCCGCTGCAACACCTTCATAACTCCAAATACCTGGATTTGTTACAGTTCCTCCTGAAATATTCCAACCACCCCATGAATTGGTTATTCCTAAACGAGTCATGAAAGGTATAACGAACATGCCCTGTCTCCACATTGGATCAAGAACGGGATCAGAGGGATCAAAAACCGCTAATTCGTATAAAGCCATCGAACCGGCCCAACCAGCAACTAGAGCTGTGTGCATTATATGAACAGAAAGCAATCGACCGGGATCATTCAATACGACAGTATGAACACGATACCAAGGCAAACCCATGGAAATACCCCTTAAGAGAAATAGAAACTATGTCACTTTATTTTATCGCATTAAACTCAAAAGACTATATACTGTGTACCTCACCTTTTTGCAGTAGATTCTGTATCAGAAAGGGCTCATTTTGATTTCATCCCATTGAAAATCAAAATAAGGGAACAACTCCGTTCGTAAGAACAAAGAGAAGCAGATCTATTCTATACCCGATAAGTACCAATACGCAACGGGAAGATTGCATTAGAATTAGAAATTCTTGATCATTCTTTCAAATAATCAATCCCTTGGTTCCAGCATTCATTCTGTCTTACTCTATCAAAAAATCCTTCCAATGGATCAAATAGAAGTAGAAAAAAAAGAAGAAAAAGGAATGAAGGCAGGAATTCATGGATTTTCACGTTTTTTTATTCAAGTGTACTTTTTGAAAAGAAATAAATTGATGAAATTTTATGAGTATAGGCGTACCAAAAGTACCTTTTCGCCGTTTTGAAAGGGAAAAAAGTCGTTGGATTGACCTATACCAACGACTTTATTACGACAAAATCGTTTTTCTAACTAGAGAGATTACGGGCATTATCGTCAATCAAATTATCGCTCTCTTACTATATCTGGGTAAAGATAATGATGATATTTCTTTGTATATAAACTCTCCGGGTGGAGGGGCACTAGCATCACTAGGCATTTATGATACTATCAAAAGTTTGGTACCTAATGTGCGTACAATAGGTATGGGATTAGCTGCATCAGGTGCATCTTTAATTTTGGTCGGAGGGACAAAGAGTAAACGAATCGCATTCCCTCACACTAGGGTTTTGATTCACCAACCTTCGGCTTCCCGTTTTGTAGGCACTCCACGTTCAATAGAATTGGAAGCAGAAGAAATGTTTAAACTTCGTGACGTTATTGCGGATATTTATTCAGAAAATACAGGCAGACCCGTAAATGAGATCCAGAATGATATGGAAAGAGATACTTATATGTCCGCAACAGAAGCCCAAGATTATGGTATTGTCGATCGCATAATAAAGGAGAAACAAAAAAAATAAAATAAGAGAAGATCCTGAATGATCTGAATGATTTTGTGTCCATCTATTTCAAAGTCGAATTCTATTGAATATTCATGTTAATAGAAATTAACATCTGGTTAAGATCGATCTAAACCAAACAATTATATTCTGTATAAATATACATACAATATGCCAATTGGTATACCAAAAGTCCCCACCGACTGGTGGTCTTCAAAGGAGAAAAAAAAAGATTGGGTTTACGTAAACTACCCACTTATTATTCACAGCAAAATCCTTTTTCTATGTAGAGAGATTACGGGCGTTTGGATCGATCAAGTTATCGGTCTGTTACTATATCTGAGTCAACAAGATGATCGTGATATTTCTTTGTATATACACTCTCCGGGTGGAAGCGCACTATCATCAATAGCTTTATATGATGTTATAAAACATGTGCAAGGTAGGGTTGATGTGCGTACAATAGGTATGGGATTAGCTGCATCAGGTGCATCTTTAATTTTGGTTGGAGGAACAAAGACTAAACGATTCGCATTGCCTCACGCTAGGATTATGATTCACCAACCTCGGACTGCCCCTTTTATAGGCACTCCACGTGAAATAGAATTGGAAGCAGAAGAACTGTTTAGACTTCGTGAGGTTATTGCGGATATGTATTCACAAAATACAGGCAGACCCATAAATGAGATCCAGAATGATATGGAAAGAGATACTTATATGTCCGCAACAGAAGCCCAAGCTTATGGTATTGTCGATCGCATAATACGCAAGAAACAAAAAGAAGAAAATAAGAGAAGATCCTGAATGATCTGAATGATTTTGTGTCCATCTATTTCAAAGTCGAATTCTATTGAATATTCATGTTAATAGAAATTAACATCTGGTTAAGATCGATCTAAACCAAACAATTATATTCTGTATAAATATACATACAATATGCCAACTATTAAACAACTTCTTAAAAACGTAAGAAAGCCAAAAAAAAATGTTAAGAAATCCCCCGCTCTTAAAGGATGTCCTCAGCGTCGAGGAGTATGTACTAGGGTGTATGTGTGACTCGTTCAGATCATGACTTTGAACAGATGAGAGAATTTTTCCAGTATCAACGACCTATACTGATCAATAGGATATTTTCAAAAAGTATATGATATCATCCACCATTTATATTCTATAAAATTTATGGTTTTCATTGGTGAAAATCCAATCATTTTCAATTTGAAAGAAGAAGCAATTCTCCATTGGTAGCAAAAGGTTATCCATTAAGCGGAGGAGATAGCATTATGAAGAAGCAAAAAGGTTATGCTCCCTTTTGAAAGAACGGACTCATAGGGTTAGCTACCTAGCCAACTTTTCTAATTAAATGCCGTCACTGTATGGATAACTCTTAGTGTCAAAAGGGCTATTACTTTCTAATGAATAGGTAGAGCCAAAGAATATGAACTATACAAGTTCACAAAATCTTTTGATGATGATTATCAATGGAAAAAAAGCTCCGGCGTATAGAGAGAACCTCACCGTTCGAGGCGTAACCATAGAAACGATGGAACCCACTATTTTGTTGTTTAATATAGAATTCTTTATCTTTATGGAAAGGTCAAATAAGAGAAAAGCAAGAATCGTGGTTGGGAAGGTTATAGTAGCAAAAGCCATTGGAATCGATATCTGATATATTGGAGTAATCCGTTTTGTTATTGATTGACCCTAGGCGGAAAAAAGAATAACTGAAAGAAAAGAAATCGAATTCATTAGTTATTCATTCAAATTGAATGGAATTCAATGACCAGAGTAAGGCGAGGATATAGCTCGAAGACGTCGAAAAAAAAATCGTTCCCTTGTATCAGGTTTTAAAGGAGCTCATTCAAGACACACTCGAACGATTAACCAACAGACAATAAGAGCTTTGTTTTACTCTTATCGAGATAGAGGAAGGAAAAAGAGATATTTTCGCCGTTTGTGGATCACTCGAATAAATGCAGTAACTCGTGAAAACCAAATATTTGATAGTTATTCTCAATTTATCCACAATCTGTACAAGAAGCAATCGATTCTTAATCGTAAAATACTTTCACAAATAGCAATATCAAATAAGATTGGTCTTTCCAAGATTTCTTATAAAATTATTAAACCTAATAAGGTAAATGAGGAGATACTAAAATAATCTATTAGTAATGATGAAAAAAGGATTCCCCGGAGAATGAACTCCGGGAAGATATAAAAGGAAAATCGATTGAGATAAAGAAAAATAGTAGCAATTAAGAGCATCTCTCAATAAAAAGATTGTTTTTCCTTTTTTTAAAATACAAGAATCCAACCAGCTTTCTAAACTTTTTCAAAAAAAATCTACATTTTAGCTTGAATTCCAATTTGGGATTTTAAGTCAATTGGGAAGTATGCTTATGGATTTCTGGTTTTAGGAGAAGGAGTTCCCGGTTCCGTTTTCGGACGAGTAGTTCTTGGTTCCGTTTTCGGACGAGTAGTTCCCGTTTTATTTTTAGGACGAGGAGTTCCCGGTTCAGTGTTAGGACGAGTAGTTCTTGGTCCAGTGTTAGGAGGAGGAGTTCCCGTTTCATTTTTCGGACGAGGAGTTCCCGTTTCATTTTTCGGACGAGTAGTTCTTGGTCCAGTGTTAGGAGGAGGAGTTCCCGTTTCATTTTTCGGACGAGGAGTTCCCGTTTCATTTTTCGGACGAGGAGTTCCCGTTTCATTTTTCGGACGAGGAGTTCCCGTTTCATTTTTAGGACGAGTAGTTCCCGGTTCAGTGTTAGGACGAGTAGTTCTTGGTCCAGTGTTAGGAGGAGGAGTTCCCGGTTCAGTGTTAGGACGAGTAGTTCTTGGTCCAGTGTTAGGACGAGGAGTCCTTGGTTCATTTTTAGGAGGAGTAGTTCCCGTTTCATTTTTAGGACGAGGAGTTCTTGGTCCAGTGTTAGGAGGAGGAGTTCCCGTTTCATTTTTAGGACGAGGAGTTCTTGGTCCAGTGTTAGGACGAGGAGTTCTTGGTCCAGTTTTAGCACGATTTTTTTGTGATTTTTTTTTTTCTTCATTTTCAAGACGACGTTTTAAAATCTCTAGCCTGCGTTTCCTAGCATATATCTCATTTGCAACAAAAGGTAAGAAACCTAAAATACGAGCTTTTTTTATAGCATTAGTCATTAGTCGTTGTTGTCTTAAGGTTAATTTAGTAACTTCTTTAGGTATGATTTTTGCTTGCCAACCAATAAATCGACTAATTACACCTATATATTTATAATGGATTTGACTCCTTGATCTAATGAAGAAACGTTTACGAAAAAATTGCTTACGAATACGATTACGATATTTAGAATATCTAGGAGATTTATGGCAAAATTCAAATTTACGACGAAGAATAAGGTATTGACGAAGAGGAATATCTTTACCAAATTTTCCTAAACGAGATTTAGGAAAAGGTTGTTTGGATTTACGAAAAAAGTTTTTGAATTTACCAAGAGGTTTCTTGGGTTTATGAATACGAATAGGTTGCTGGAGTTTATCCATGGTTTATTCCTTATCTCGAAAATTCGATTTATTGATTCATTTAAGATCCAACCAAAATAGGTTTTGATTCATATATCATTTGATTATTTCATTCATCTATCAGATATCATTCAAAAATAATTTGATTATTTCATCCATCTATTATATATCTATACTCATGAGAGAATCTCCATACGAAAATGAGATTAAGTTTGATTCATAGATATTCTTTACTATTATCTAATATAGTAATATGGTGAAGTTCTTACTTCGTGTATTGCTTGCAAAGATCGAAGATATTATGTTAGTTTCCTTCGATCTATATCTTGATTTCCCTATGAGTTGTATGTTTGTTACAATAGCGACAGAATTTTCTCAGTTCCAATAAACTGGGTGTATTGGAACGATTTTTTTGGGTAATATATCTAGAAATACCCAGTGATTTTTTATTATCACTTCTTTGAACACAACTAGTACATTCCAAAAAAACTCTGACTCTTATATCTTTCCCTTTAGCCATGAATCTCCTTTATATATTTTGATTGGTTTTTTTAACTCTCCTATTTCCGGTTTTTGAATCGAAAAAGAAGAATAAAATCAATAAGAATTCTTAATTAGTTATTCCATTTCGAATCGAAAGATCTTTTGGCAATTACCTAATCAATTCAATATGTATTATTCGAGTGTTAATAAAGTAATTTATTACTTGTATTAAATTAATACAATCTCTTTCTAAGTATCTCGTTTTATTCGAAACCCCCATAACTTTCTTATTTCAGTCTCTTCTTTTTATACTATGATTTCATGTAGCTTACACTAAACTAATTAATTCCATCTTTTTCCTAAATGTGATCTTGGGCGGACTTACTGGATTTTGATTCAGTACATTTTGAATGAGCTTTTTCTTTATATCCCCCTATCTATCTAAAGATTTGAAAAAAGAATCGTCAGAATTCTATTCTCCTTTATTTCTTCACATATTAATGATTTTTTAATTGAATATCAAAAAAAGGGGAATGACAAAGCATCTGGGAATAAACGATTAATTTCTATTAATAGACCTGCTAAAGAAGCAAACCATAGAGTACTTATTACAGGTGCCACAGAGAGATATGTTTTGATATCTTGCATTGCAAATTCTCTTTCTTTACTTGATTGGAATCCATATATGGTCAGATGCTGTAATTCTCTATTTTTTGTATTCATTTTTCTTTTTTTTCCTACGCGGAATTCCTATCTAAAATTCTAAAATTGATTATGGAAGATGAACCAATCAGAATTTTCTGCCCGGCCTAAAAACAAAAGAAAGAAGCCCTTTTTATGAGTATTACTGTTCAAATAGGAATTCTTTATCTAGAAGTTCGATTAGGTTTCAGATATTTTATTCTTTTATTATATGAAACCAGAAATAATAAATGACAACAAACTTTGATATAGTTTGATATAGATATCAAAAAATGACTATATATATGGAAAAGAAGACAGACAATGATACTCTAGAACAAGTTCAAAAAGGGGTGTAGCGCAGCTTGGTAGCGCGTTTGTTTTGGGTACAAAATGTCACAGGTTCAAATCCTGTCATCCCTACCTATAACTTCTCCTGTAGGAAGTGAAGAGGGATTCGTTAATTTGCATATACTATATGTATAAGCAATGCGTTAGGATTTCTATCCTAAAAGATTTTTTTGATTTGATTGAAACGCGCTCTTAGTTCAGTTCGGTAGAACGCGGGTCTCCAAAACCCGATGTCGTAGGTTCAAATCCTACAGAGCGTGATTTCGTCTATATAAAAACAAAGTGAAATTCAAACTGAAATTTGACCTACAGTAGGAAAGAGACTAATAAAAAAAAGAAAATTTGGAAAATCAAAGATCCAACTGATCACTACGTCTGTATTGTAAATATGCAGTCACAAATAATCCTGCCAAAGTGATAGGAATTAGACCTAAGACAATTCCAAATAGAAAAACTTCAATCATTTCGATTTGAGCAGATAAAAAAAAGAGGTTAAGATCTATCTTTAAATAATAATCTGAATTATCTATGAATCTTAATAACCAAGAAAAAAATTGGCAATGGTTGCGGAAATAACCATAGAATACACGAAATCCCCGAAAAAGATTTTTTCGGAATTTTGCATTCAATTTATTTTAAATAAGCCGTATCTTTCTTAAACCAATAAATAGAACTAAGGTTATCGTTAAAACAGCCATTAAAAAACAGAAATAACTAGTTATAGTAAGCATAAAAGGCCAAATTTTTTATGTTTTTTTACTCCATATACTGATAAAGTATTTACCTAAGTTCAAAATACGATGGTAGTTTTTATAATGGAATATTTCCAATTAAATGAGTCAAGAATTCATGAATTCTTGATCATTATCGATAATACTAATTAAAGGAATAGAGTACTTAATTATTCAAAAATGGATTCATTAGATATGATATCGATTCATTCTTTGATTCCGAGCCAACAAATCTTTCTTTAGAAAGAAGATCTTTTGTTTCATGATAGCCTGCTTCAGTCCCCTTACGAAATTTTCGTTATTGGGTTAGCCATAATACACTTCACATGTTTCTAGCGATTCACATGGCATCATGAATTTTTTGTTGACACGGACAAAAGAAGGGAAAATCCCTGAAATGATTTTCATATTGTAGCCTGGGCATATATATAGTTCTGAATCATTCATTTCTTTTCTTTTTTTCGTGTCAAGAAGTCGATTTGAAGATGAGTTATTTCTTTTATCCTTTTCGACTCATTCTATATTCTATCAATTCAGAGAATTCAGTTCCATTAAATACTTTGAGTTCGGTCAAGAAAGAATCTTTCTGTTCGACCTAATGCAACAATGATTCATCACAAATCGAAATTGTACTTTCTTTATCTCATTTAGTATTACGTTTTTGATTTATTAATTGTCTATTTATTCAATTATTGAATTCTACTTATTTAGTTATTTTTGATTCTTTTTGATTCTAACATACCAATGAATTCTTTGAAATGAAAGGATTCAAATAAGAGTTATAACCAAAAAAGAGAATTCACCTATACTTTTACGTATAAAATGGAATATAACAGAATAGATAGGTTTCCGTTAATGAAAATCCAATCATTTTCGATTTGAAAGAAGAAGCAATTCTCTTTTGGTAGCAAAAGACGTTGCTATCGATATTTGATATATTAGATTCATTTTTTTTGTTATTGATTAACTCTAGGCGAAGAAAATTCTATTAATAAATAATAGAATCTATTTATTCAAAAATATTGAAATGTTCTATTTTTTTTGAATCTTCTTCGTTTTCTCATCGTCAAATTGACAAAATGGTTCAATCAAATCAGATCTGCTTGTATCCTTATGTATTTTCGCCCTCTTTCTCTTATTCATTAAGACTGATCTTTTCGAATTTAATCAAATTGATTAATAGATAGAATTTGCTAAAATCACTTGAATTAGTTAAGCTAAGCTTGCAAATTGGATTTTTCGAAGATTCTTACTTACTTCCCATTTAGAAGCTAATAAAGGAAAGCAAATTAAGAATTTGCAGTATTCTCTATCGATCTATTGAATAACATCAAGTTATGGATAGATAAGGAAAAGAGGGATTATGTAGCATTTCGGTATCGGTCGAAACTGCGTTGCTATGCCATAGGAGAGATAGCTATACTGATTCGGTATACTCGAAATAAACTTTTGGTACAAAATGGACGATCTCACAAAGATAGAAAAAATAGCAGTATAATAGTTTTATCTATTTTTGATCCTATCTTTTACGGAATCAATTCCCTTTTTTGAATGTACAAAAATTTGTGGAGCTCAGCATGTCTGGAAGCACAGGAGAACGTTCTTTTGCTGATATTATTAGCAGTATTCGATACTGGGTTATTCATAGCATTACTATACCTTCCTTATTCATTGCGGGTTGGTTATTCGTCAGTACGGGTTTAGCTTACGATGTATTTGGGAGTCCTCGGCCAAACGAATATTTTACGGAAAGTCGACAAGGGATTCCATTGATCACCGGACGTTTTGATTCTTTAGAACAACTTGATGAATTTAGTAGATCCTTTTAGGAGGCCTTCAATGACTATAGATCGAACCTATCCAATTTTTACAGTACGATGGTTAGCTGTTCACGGATTAGCTGTACCTACCGTTTTTTTTTTAGGGTCAATATCAGCAATGCAGTTCATCCAACGATAAAATGAATTTCAATTAGAAAGCTATGACACAATCAAATCCGAATGAACAAAATGTGGAATTGAATCGTACCAGTCTATACTGGGGTTTATTACTCATTTTTGTACTTGCTGTTTTATTTTCGAATTATTTCTTTAATTGAAAGAGAATAATTCTCTTTATTTTATTGCATTCGTTCGGAAAGATACGACTGTCATTATTATCCATGACTGTTTTTGTCTCGAGCATGACTACATTAAATGTGGAGGAAAGTAGGAGAAATGGCCGATACTACTGGAAGGATTCCTCTTTGGCTAATAGGTACTTTAACAGGTATTCTTGTGATAGGTTTAATAGGTGTTTTCTTTTACGGTTCATATTCTGGACTGGGCTCATCACTCTAGTAATTTTTAATTACTAGGATGGACCGGATTTTTCACATTCAAAAGTAAGAACTTAGCGGGTCCTTACCCTCTTTTGTTTGATTAGAGCGGAAAGGACCCACTAAGTCCTTACTCTTATAAGGTAAGGAGACTTTGATTTATTGCATAAATCAAAACTGCAAGGATGTGTTGTTCTAATGGTTCAAACCTTTTGATTTTTTTGATTCTTAATCATGTTTGATCAACCTTAATTTATTAGTTGATTCATAATCTCTATTTTTCATCCCACAATATTCACTCGTATGAAAGAAACAAGAAATAAGAAATTATTTGGATTTTCTGAATATAGAAAAAATTCATTTCTTTCTATAGATGAGATACTCTTTCATTCATTTTTAGTAAACTACTAGAACCTGAATCTAAACTACTTTTTTGATCAAATTGTAGGATCAAAAAACTTTGATCTGATCCTAAATCAAATAAGGATTTTGATATTCGTCAAAATACAGTTCAACTTTGCGCTAAAACAGTCAAAATATTTTTTTTCTTCAAATTAAAAATGGAATTGTATTTAGGAAGTGAATAAATTCTATTTTGTCAATTAATTACTTCCCAACAGAAACCCTTTTTTCCTTTGTTCACTACTTTGTCTGAACCGAAACCAAAAAGTTTTAATAAACCGGTAAACAAAGAATTCTTATTTCAATACAAGACGACACAAGAAAAGAGTACAAAATCTTTTTTCTTGTGTCGATAAAATCGAAGATTAGAAAGACAAGTAATCCCCCCCAAAAAAAGTATTTGTTTCTTTCATTTTTCCCACCTTTACCACTTCTTTTGTATTTAGTAATATGTTTACTAAGGGATAAAAGAAAAGAGAGAGAAAGCAAAAGAATTTATAGGATTTTCGGATAATCCATAATTGTATCGATCGACAAGAAATCAACTAAATGGATTAACATCCATTTATGGATTTAAAAATTCATTTCATACAATTGAACTTTTTCAAACTGTTTCTTTTTCAGAACTAAAAATACTTGTGCAAAAATAACAGATGTGAAAAAGAACAAAAGGCCTTGGATGCGTAATGGATCTTGAAGAACTATTTCCGCATCTCCCTGACCAAAACCCCCTACATTAGGATTGCTTGTTAATGGTTGATCAAGCTTGATGGATTCACCCTCTGAAACAAGAAGTTCTGGCCCCGGAGGTATAATATCAACCGATTGACGTCCCTCTGACGCATCAACTGTGGTTATTTCATAACCACCCTTCTCTTTACGTACTATTTTGCTTACTATACCTGCTGATGTAGCATTATAGACTGTGTTGTTACTCTTGCTACCGTCAGGATAAATCTGACCCCTCCCTCTGTTCCCACCTACATATATGGGATATTTTAAGAAGTGAATGTCTTTCTTCGTAGAAGGGTCAGGGGAAAGAATGGGAAAGACAATTTCCCTATATTTCTGACCAGGAACAGGACCTATTACAATAATATTTTTCTTATTGGGATGATAACTCTGAAAAGACAAATTTCCTATCTTTTCTTTCAACTCAGGAGAAATACGATCAGTTGGAGCTAGCTCAAACCCCTCGGGTAAAATAAGAACAGCACCCACATTCAAACCCCCTTTTTTACCATTAGAAAGAACTTGTTTCAATTGCATATCATAAGGAATTCGAACAATGGCTTCAAATACAGTATCAGGAAGCACAGCTTGCGGAACTTCAATCTCCACGGGCTTATTAGCTAAGTGACAATTGGCACATACAATTCGTCCAGTTGTTTCTCGCGGATTTTCATAACCCTTTTGTGCAAAAATGGGATATGCATTTGAGATAGATACCTGGCTTAGTACATATATCATGATCGATACAGAAACATAAATGGATCGAGCCATTTGTTTTTTTACCCAACAAAAAGGATTTCTATTTTGCATGGCCAATTCTAAATCCTAGAATTTTTACAATAAATTAGATAGGGAACTAGTATAGTTCCCTATCAAAAATCTGTTGTCATTGTACTGGAATAGTCCTATTCCAATATAGGACTAATATCTTGAACAGGTAAAAATATCAAAAAGTCATTAAGATTGAAAATGATCCTTTTTATTTTAGAAAGCAAAAGGGTTCTTATGGAATTGATATAAGAAATCAAATAAGTTCTTCATTCATTCATTGAATGATAAATTACTACAAGCGAAGGAGATACACGATTTAAATAATGGAAGATCCAATATTTCACAATAGTATCTAAAATAACTGGAAAAGTAGAAACAAGACCAAATATAATCTGATCCTTATATGCCAACCCAAAATCGTTGTAGACCGAGCCAATTAGGAGTTCCCAACCGTGAGTTGAATGAAATCCAATTCCTAAATCAGTAACTAAAAGAATTGAGAAAGCTTTTATTGTGTCACTTAAGTTAGATAGGAATTCTTGACCCCATGAATTAAGAATGATAAGTTCCTCATTACCCAGAATAAAATAACCACTTAAAATACTGAAACAGATTATATTTGTTGAAAAATGCAAAAGGATATGCAGATTATATTCATTGCATGTTTTAACTAATTGGATCGTTTCCTTGTGGATTCCTATATGGAGTTTTTTTATATATGTTTCCAAGTCCATTTCTTCTAACAGAAAAAGGTCTTCGAATTCTATGAATCTTTCTAGAACATGTTTCTCTTGAATTCTATTCAAGAGAGTTTCGGATTGACTAGTATTCCACCAATTACTAATCAGAAGTTCCAAACATTTTTGAAATGCAAGAAAGACTGACCAGGGCAAAAATGCTATAGATGCAAAATATGGGAGAGAAGACAATGTTTTCTTTTTTTTCATTTTGGATTTGTAAATGAAATACTTAATCAACCTCCTTTATCCAATGACTCTAAAGGATATTGATTTCTTTGATTGAAGGAAACACGAGTTTTCTAACAAGCACGGTATAGAATCTAGGGATCTATTCTTATTTTCTTTCGATTCTAAATTAGTTTTTAGATTTTGAAGATCTAGAAAGAGTATAGAAATAGAATAAAGGTTCTTTTTTTTTTTTACTGTTTCGAAGTCTTTCACCATGCTGTATAGCCAAAACTAAGAAAACCAAGATATCAATTCAAAATCTTGTACCTCACAGGATTTCTCACGAAAATCCTGTTCTCTACTTCATCAATTTATTAGTTCTACTTTTTTTCTAGTAGCAATTTTCTAGTATACCAGGATGGGGTTGGAACCCACACCTACGTATACGAGCTATATCTGGATATATAAAAAATAGTATACCAAAAATTTCTTCTTTTCTGAATTGATTATTAAATTCGAATCTACTTATTCGAATTTCTTATAGTAATATTCATTGTAATTTCATATACGTATTTCTCTTTTTCTATGTTCTACTTTTTTTTATTTTATTCTATGTGTGTTTTATTCGGTGTGAATCGGGGAAACAAGGGAAACGAAAATCGAAGAATGGAATATGTTTTGTTCAAATGAACATTTAGAAAAGACTTCAATTGGATTCAAAATTGAATCCGTGAATTCCTTCTCTTCTGTCTGAGAAAACTTTGAATTTTGCAATTCATTTCAAAATACTTCAATAGGTACACACAAAAAATAGGCCAATTCGACAGCTTTTTGTTCAATCTCGCGCGGCGTCAAGAAATTCTCATCCGTACGAGTCAAGGGAATAGACCCTTGACCCCTGATTTCCATATAAAGTACACGACGCGAATAAAAGCCCTCTTTATCCTCAATTCTGATTGATTGAATATCTTTCATAAGGAAGCGAAGAAAGATGCGACGATTTAATCCAGGGAATCCCCAACGAAAAATACAAACTATTCCTTTTTTTCTATTAAATTGGTCATAACCATTACCTACATTCCAAAAAATTATGCACCACAAGTAAGAACTCATGAATAGACCTGCAATCCCGTAGAAAGACATTACGATTCCTTGGGGAAAAAAAAGGATTTCTTGAGATGGAAATACGGATATGAGATTTTTATCAAGATAACTGGAAGTTCCAACCACTAAGAATCCTAGTGAACCTAAAAAAAGGATAAAAGACCAAAAAAAATTACTTGTTTTTCGAGACCCCCTTAGAAATTCTATCCATATATCTTTTGATCGCCAATTCATATTCATACTATACTAGATCCAGTTGCATTCGATTGAAATTCAGATAATAACCCAAAATTGACTTTCTTTTTCTTGAGCCTCAAGAAACTTTTATCAACCAGCATTTCGAATTGATTAGATAGAATAGATATTAGCACTCTTTGAAAACTACCAATTACTCTAAATTATGTAGAGTAATTGGTAGTTTTCTTTCCTATTTATTCAAAATATTCGCTGATCCACCTTAAATTAACTATACTCGGTAGATCTAGGCTCTATACAATATTATTTTTTTGTACATAAAAAAAGAAAAAAATAATTGAAAATGCCGGAAAAACGAGGCCTATTAAAGGTACAAAAATAGAAGGTAAATTAAGATCTGTCATAGAAAGGATGTCTCGATTTGAATTTTATATTCGTATATATCTATATTTCAATTTCTTTGTTTTTTTTTTCTTTTGATCATATGTTCCTTATGATCCGCTTATTGAGGAAGATCATTGCTTTTTTGATTTCTAGTTTCCGTATCGAACAACAATTCAGAAGGATCGGAATCTTCCTCCACTTGAAAATCCTCTGTAGTTTTTTGATCCTACCTAGTCTTTGAATTTGAATCAGAATCACTGATTTCGATCAGTACTATATCCCCCACGTGTATACGATTATGACATATATTGCCCTAGAGATAACCCAGAACGATTTGACTATTATGATCCAAACGCATGTGGAATAGGATATCTTTGATCAGTTCCACAATGGTTCTTTTTTCCCTCTAAAAAGAAAAAAAAATAGGAATTCAGGATTTAATTCATTTCGTTTTAGTTCGGCGAAAAAGGAAAAATTTTATGAATTCTTATTTGCTTAGGTTCAAATCTGACGAGAATAGTATTCTACGACTAAAAACTCGTTTATTCGCAAACCGATTTCTTTCCTATCTATTATTTGATGTACTCGTCCTTCATTGTTTTTTGAAATAGTCAAATGTTTTGGTAATGTATTTTTTTTAGATGACTTAATAGATTTTTGAATCAGGTCAAAAGATGTTTCATTATCTTTTGTAGTAATAATATCTCTGGGTTTGCAACGATAACTTGGTATATCAACTATATGACCATTAACTAAAATGTGTCTATGGTTCACCAATTGCCTAGCTCCAGGAATAGTTGGAGCCATACCCAATCTAAAAAGGATATTATCCAAACGCATTTCAAGTAGTTGTAACAAAACTTGACCTGTGGATCCCTTGCTTTTTCCAGCGATATGCATATATCGAACTAATTGTCGTTCTGTCAAACCATAATGAAAACGTAATTTCTGTTTTTCTTCTAAGCGAGTACCATATTGTTTTTTTTTTTTTACTAAAAGTAATTGATTCTTTTTTAGGATCAAATTGGAATTGATATTTTTTTTTTTGAATTAGTCCTGGTAAAGTTCGCAGACGACGTATTTTTTTGAAACGAGGTCCTCGATAACGAGACATAAAGATTCCTCCTTTTTTCTTTTATTTTTTATGAGAATTTCATTTTATACAATAAATCGAAATGAAAACTACACTAAAGGATAAACAAAACAAGATCAACTAAAGGAAAATACTCAAAAAAAGACGTTGTATCACCATAGGGATTTTTTGCATCTAGATTTTTTGGATTGAGAGTTGAGGCTCTCTCTTTTTTCTGTAGAGATTTTATTCCTATACTTTCAATTAATCTTTTTTTTATGAAATGAAAAATTTCATATAAGAAATCATAGATATAGATCAAAATTGTATTCACTTAACCTTAACTGAAAACTTTTTTTTCGTTCTTAAAAAGAAAATCACTGAGATAAAATAAAACAAAATATATCCTATATTTCTATAGGAACATATTTTTTTGATACATATCATCTTTCTTTTACTTCAAAAAAGATCAAGAATTTTTTGATCAATTCGAAAATGAGAATACGGCAGTAACATGCAAGTAGATCAATTATACAAATTTTTGCTCAACCTTTATCTTAAATTAACACCATGATATTAAATGGAAGTGAAACTTCATAATATTTGAAGTCGATAATATATAAGATCAAAAAAATAGACACCAAAGATTCCTATTTCTTTGGACTCTATTTTTTTTTGTCGAATTCTAGTTAGAATTCAAAGTTTCCATACCGCTGACAAAATTCAAAACTCATTGCCTATTCTTTAGTCTACACATCAACTGTCTACTCATTTCTTTTTTTTTTGAATTACCCTTTTTTCTTTATTTATTTACTATATTATTGAAGAATAAAAATATATTCGTACTAATTCAGAATATAGTAATTAGGTTTTGAAACCTAGAATAAAAAGGCCTTTCTTTGAATCTAAGAGACTAATTCTCTTATTAAGTACAAACATATCCTGAATAATTTCGATAAATTCAACAGTTCTTTCTGGTTTGGCTGGTTTGGAAAAATGAATGTGGTATTTTACTAAGATTTTTCTTTTTATTTCATTGAAATAAATCAGTTCTTAGAATGCACTTCATTTCAGAATTGAACTTTCGCTTTAACAAATTCTTCTTCATATAATATGAAGAAAATGTAATCCGGTTTTTCACTTCATAAAAGAAAAATACGTGGGACGGAAGGATTCGAACCTTCACAATAACGGGACCAAAACCCGTTGCCTTACCGCATTGGCGACGTCCCCTTCCCATTTTGATTCAAACCTAGTAGAGATTATTAATTTTTTTTTTATAGAGTAAGACAGAATGAATGCTGTAACCAAGGGATTGGTTATTAGAATGATCAACTATTATTCTAATGCTTCAAGATCAGATTATGACGTGTACCAAGGGCTATAACTTTGGTACGATTCTCGAAATTCGTACGGTTCTCAAAAAAATCAATCAAAAATTAAGGATACTCCCTCCCTTTACTACTTCCTATCGAAATAGTCGTCCGTTACATTAGCTTATTATATGTACCTTTTCTATCAGTGTCAAATTACCCGAAAATTCTAGATGTCGACTCAAAATTATGGAGTCTTCTAAATATAGAATGATAAAATAATCATTCAATCCAAAAAATAGCATTGTGAATATTCAAAAATATTCTATTTCAAGATGTCAATATGACCATATCACATATATTGATATGGTCATATTGACCAATGTTTAGTAAAACAATTTTGAGTAACATTGAGTAAAAAAATTGTCTTTTAGTGAGAATTTCGATTCTCAAAATTATGAATCAATCCATAAAAATAGCATTTTGAATCAAAAAAAAAACATTGTTAATATTAGCCCACTTAGCTCAGTGGTTAGAGCATCGCATTTGTAATACGATAGTCATCGGTTCAATTCCGATAGCGGGCTTTTTTTTCTTTTTTTACAGGATTTAGGATAAAAAAAGATGTCATATGACAATATAAATATATTGATATATGACATCTTTTTTGTCAAGTAGTTTTGTAAAACTATGTTTACTAAACAAATTTTTTAGTAAGTCGTAGTAAATCAATTTCTTTTTCATTTAGAAACAAAATGGGCTTTTAGTGAGAATTTCGATTCTCAAAATTATGAATCAATCCATAAAAATAGCATTTTGAATCAAAAATTAAGGATACCCCCTCCCTTTACTATTTCCTATCGAAATAGTCGTCGGTTACATTAAGTTATTCTAATGATGTTTTCTATCATTGTCAAGTGATCCGACAAATTCTATCAAAATTATGGAGTCTTCTAAATATAGAATGATAAAATAATCCTTCAATCCAAAATGAATATTAAAAAATATTCTATTGTCAAGATGTCAATATGACAATATCACATATATTGATATTGTCATATTGACCAATGTTTAGTACTTTTTCATTTAGAAACAAAATGGGCTTTTAGTGAGAATTTCGATTCTCAAAATTATGAATCAATCCAAAAATAGCATTTTGAAACATTGTTATTATTAGCCCACTTAGCTCAGTGGTTAGAGCATCGCATTTGTAATACGATAGTTATCGGTTCAATTCCTATAGCGGGCTTTTTTTCTATCAATTTTTACCATGGAAAAGGGAATATCCTACTGCTAAATTCTGCTTAGTTTCTTTTCCTTTAGGTAAAAAAAGGAGATGTTTTGAATCCTTGAATCATAGTCAACTCCCAATTCAAGATCAGATTATGACGTGTACCAAGGGCTATAACTTTGGTACGATTCTCGAAATTCGTACGGTTCTCGAAAAAATCAATCAAAAATTAAGGATACTCCCTCCCTTTACTACTTCCTATCGAAATAGTCGTCGGTTACATTAAGTTATTCTAATGATGTTTTCTATCAGTGTCAAGTGATCCGACAAATTCTATCAAAATTATGGAGTCTTCTAAATATAGAATGATAAAATAATCCTTCAATCCAAAAAAATAGCATTGTGAATATTCAAAAATATTCTATTTCAAGATGTCAATATGACAATATCACATATATTGATATGGTCATATTTACAATGTTTAGTAAAACAATTTTGAGTCAAATGAAGTAGAGTAGATAATTAGCTTATTATATTTTTTAGATTATTAATTATCTTGATAATTCATAT
>JAMFTS010000086.1:0-89712 GCA_028095005.1 Rhynchospora pubera
GTTCTAGAAACACGAAAGTTACACTCCAAGAAAGGATGTCTAACTATACGTCACATGGCATGACTTGAGTGTTTTAACTCGGTCTATTGCAACTCGATTCGAGAAAGTGCATGAAATAGTTCAAGCATTCCTTCATTATGAGTTTCATTGTGTACGGCCATATTTATGCATATGCCCAATGTGTAGTATCCAAAAGATATGACAAACAGTTGTCGAATGGATACAAGAGAGACACATTAGGACGATAGTCAAGGATATCCTCGAGTACCTTATGAGAAAGAGTGATATAATGTTTCATCTCTTAAAAGGAGCTCGTGTAAGTTAATTACACTAATGCTAGTTTTTCGAAAGATTGATATAATCACGATTGAGCTACATATTTTACTTAAAAGGTGGTGTTGTAAGTTTAGAAAGTGTTCTAAATGGAATATTACAACCGTTTCCGTCACCAAAGCAAAATACATAGCAACTTGTGAAGCAATAAAAGAAGTTTATTTCGGATCGGTTTCTTAGTTGAGTTTATTATGGTTCTAAGCATCTCGAACCATAACTTACTCCTAAGAGCCCAATGTTACATTGGAGATTCAAATATGATCTATAACGATATCACTTGATATCATATGATGGTGATCAAGAATATATATAGGAGTATATATATATATAGTCAAACAATTTTTGGATAGGTTCGCGAACACAGCGAACACTCTAGCACGACCTCTACCTTGAGCAGTATACGAGATGCAGTTATGCATCCATACGTGGTGGACGTATGAGTAACTAGCTATAAGCGTATTATTTATTTTGAGGTCCGAGACATGTATATATGTAGATATATGACATTGTTCTCAATTCTTCGTTGGCTAGAAGTCACTACTGATTGACTCTAGGCCAAGTGGGAGATTGTTAGAGTTATGTCCTAGAAGTCAATAATTTAATGACTTAATTATTAGTTTATGTTTTGGATGAGATTTTATCATCTGTTCCTAGGTTTATTATTGACAGATCATTCAGGTTGAGGATCTGAATTGTAGATCTCTGTTGATCATCTTTAGAATGACAATAATAAATCTAAACGGTCCATAATCTTGATAATTAACAAGGAACATTAATTATCATAAAAGATTAGTATGCAAGTTAAGTGATGATTAAGTTCTACTAATCATAGGTAAAGAGTTACCAACTTAGTTGCATATGTGTATGTTATGGAACATAGCACAGGACTTGACCCATCGAAATAAACATATGGATTGTGTTATGTGTCATTGTTTATTTCGTTGTGATTTTGGTTCTAAGTTTGAGATGTTTATCTTTTCCACATGAGGATAGGTTCAATAAATACTGTCTACCGCTGATTCCCGATAAGGGCTGCTATACGGACTTTATTTATGTTCTCTTGAATTGTGCGGGGAAAAGTTAATCATCAAGAAAACCGTATGTCCCTCATTAATTCACTTAGTGAGTGACGATATCTGTTTGGGCCCCCTTGATGGAGATAGATTGTTTGCATGCAACTTTATACAATTATCTCTAGATCAAGAAACGTATAATCTGCAAGAATGACACATTCCTATCTTGGATTATACGATGATATCGTGCGACATAAGAATCAAAATAGAGAAACATATTTATTCTCTTATGCAGGATTGAAATATTGTAGCAGTACACTATTTATGCGAATTGGGAGTCATAACGTGTTGCTAGATACCGCTTATGATTATTGGAATTAAATAACGATTTAATTCCATGGCCAACATAGCATAAATCCTCAAAGGGTCACACAAATAGGACATTAATCACACAGTGCATTATTTATTTATTCACAGCAGTAGGTTCTGTGGAAATATGATAAGATTGATTAATTAATTATATACCGTTGCGAACCGTTATAATTAATTAAGTCAATGGATCATATAGAAATAAATTAATGCATTAACTAATCCTAAAATAATTATTAATGAGTTAATAATTAATTTAGTTCAACACTTATCAATATAAATGGTTATATTGATTAATTGGGCCGTTATTTAAATAGCAAATAGATAGCCCAATTAAAGAGCAAATAAATGAGGCTTTAATTAATAGAATTAGAGACTAAATTGAGTGGATTAAGTGGCCCAAATAGGCCCAAAACGTGGCTGCCCAATATGGTGGTAGGTGGGATGGCATAGTTGTAATTATGCAAGAGGTCAATTAGGTTTTGTGCTCTATATAAGGACCACTTATGAGAGCCTCCACCTAGCTTTCTCTCTCCTCTCATTCCCTCCCATGAGGCCGCCACCTTCCTCCTCTCTCCCTCTTATTTGCTCATGTGTTGAGCTATTTTCTCTCCACTAAATCAAGGTTGTTGATTGATGCAAGAGAGAAAACCATAGGGATTAGGCTTGTTCTTTGGGTATGCTAGCACGTACCTTGTAGAACGTGATTAATCCTCCTTGGTGGACTCGAGGGCGGTTACGAGACGTGGTGGAGACGGTGGAGAAGGCACGCCATCGATTCCCATGCCTTGGTCGAGCCCCGCGAATACGATTTCGCGGGAGGTATCGATTTCCCCTTTTTCTCGTGTGTTTGAATAGTTTGTGTACTAGATCTTGTGTGTGCTATGTTTGCTTGGTTAATTAATTGGTAATTAGCATAAAAATGAAAATTAGCACACTTTCTAACACTAACTTCACCTCCAACCAAACATACCCAAATGAGTCAAGACCTCCATGCTAGCCAAAACTCCAAGTATCGGAATCCCTGGCTTCCTTGTCTGCTTTGGATTTCGAATCTGAAACAGAGCATGAGAACAATTTATTTACTTTATGAATGAACAAAGTCATATGACTAACTAATTATAACCTACTTAAAAAAAAAGTTCTTGAGTAACATATAATTGGATTATCTAATTGTAAAACACTAAAACATCATGTGGATGATCGAGTTTTATGAAGCCCATCTTTTGTTATCAAACACAAAAAGCAATAAAAAAAATAAAAATTAATACATTTGTATGATAAAATTAGATTATGCAAGTACACTTTTATATGGTGTGTCTCCAACATAGTGATAATAAAATACAAAAATTAATTCTCTGTTGCTTTTATTGAGTCAATTAGTCGTGGGAACAATATATCATCTCATCTTGATTTTAATTGTCGTATAATTTTGGCACATGCTTATCATTAAGGAAAATTAATCAATATAAAAATAAAAACTTGTGCTTAATTTCACAATACTAAGTATAATCTTTCGCCCAACAAAAATCAATCATTAATATGCAACGCTTTGAGTTCCAGGAAATGCCTGATTCTAACTTCTACTTTTCTGCCCACTCTTTTTGTATCCACATTTATGACTGTGTGGGTGTGGCCTAATTAGGTGCAAAATTGTCTGTTAAAACAATCAAAATTTTTTTTCCAATTTACCGGCCGTTCCTTTATCAAGCAGCAAAAACAATAACTATGAAAAAAAAAAGTTACTGAGAAAATTAAATCTTGGAATCTCACTTTCATTTTGGCGCCTCCACTGCCCCAAAGTTTGAGTTAATTGCTGCTATTTTCTACCCAACTTAACTCTATGTAATGATTATATCATTTCGCCACACACTTGAGTAGACCTAAAATTTGAGTTTTCGGATATTGCTTCTGAACTGTCACTACTTTAAAGACTTCTTCTACAAAGAAAAAATGTCATCCATGTTGTATGTCAGGCAACCGTGAATACGTGAGCTAACCACAATTAAGGTTTCTAGAATGCATGATCCAAGGAACACTCGAGTTGCATAAACTATGGTTTTGTGGTCATATAAACACAGTGTAGGCCTAATTATAATACAAAATTCGTTTTCGGTTTTTTGCCCAATTTTCTTCTTAGGGCTTGAAAATGAAATGTGTTACTTTATTCACCTCAATGGGCTTACCACAAGAGCGAAAAATGAGGCCCTGATCGCAAGATTGTGTATTAAATAAGGATGTATTTGGAAGTGCATTGGATAAGAACAAAACTTATTCTTGTCCTTGTTTTAGTTTCATGTTTTTTCTAGAATAAGAAACAAGCTAATTTGAACCAAGAACAAACTATTGTAGACCAAACTAAACATAGAATAGCTTATTCTTCTTCTTATTCAAGATGCATTCAAACACACCTTTGCTTGGGGCATACTGGAGCAAAATTTTGCCATGTTTCATGTTTGTCATGTAACCTCGTTATATTCTTAGGAAGACCTTGATAGCTCGTTAATGTTTGCTGCTAACCAGAATTAATACTACAGGTTAAAATTTCTATTGCAAAAAATGTCCATTTTAATAAATACATAGGTTTCTGAATTAGTTAATGATATAGTTAAGTGGAAAAAGAAGAAATAAACATTACATGTACAGTGTGGAACCATGATTTTTATAGCGGGTGTTGGGGGGGAGGGGTTTTTTTTTGTTTTTTTGTTTTTTCTTTCTTTGGAACGAAAATGAAGTAAATAAAAGTATCGCGTTATTTAAAGGACTGCAAAATAATTCAGTACGAACAATCGGCTGATCCTCTGAAGTTTTATGCTTTTAGCGGCTCCACTACAAAAAAAAAAAAAAAAATTGATAGATAGTGATATTTCATTAACTGGGTATTTCATGAGTAATAATTAAGCTGATTGACTTTTATATTTTATCAAGTTTAATTGTTGCAAAAGTTGTATCAACACGTCTCAAATTTCATCACATCTGGAACAGTTTCCTTGAATCCATAGATAAGTAGACAACATACTGAAGCGAAAAGCAGGTGCAGAAAGGTACATGAAATGGAATTTTACATTCCCATTTAAAAGGTAGAACCGTAGAACATGAGCAACAATTCTACAGAATATACAGTTTTATTGATTTGATTTTCACACATTTTTTTCTTCTCTTCTGTGTGAATTAGTGAAATTTGGTCCGTTTTGGAGAAGAGGGGTTTTATCAATTTATATATCGGATTTGATAGATAAGAAAAATACACTATGTTGCAGCTTTTTTTTAAAAAAAATATCGGTGGAAATATAATATCATTTTTGAGTAAAAAAATAGGTCAAGCACCTATCTCTTTATTAATAAAAAAAAATTAAGCCTGTGGTTAGAAAATAGGGGAAACATCTGTTACAAATTAATTACAAATTTGCTACATATTATTGTCACTTCTGCATTTATGATACAATAGCTAGCAATGCTATTTTGTTAACTAAGAGAAAATCATACATAAGTACCAACATATACACATAGTTTATCCAACCGAAGTTGAGATATAAAAGTCATTCGTACCTAAATAAAATTGAATTTACAATTACATCGTACAAAGAAAGTGAATTCGCCCAAATTTGTAATGCAGTTGTAGATAGGAAACCACAATATACAAAATTACAATGTTATAAATTGCAAAGATAAGGAATTGAATTAGACAGAAATCCGACCAAATGCTCCAAAGAAAAAAGACAACGAACAGATCAATATTTGATCGGATGAGTAACTTGGCAGATCCAATACTGATCCATATTTCCTTCTATACTCAGCACGAAAGAGCAGACTTTTTACGAGCCGAAAACTATCATAATCTCTGGGCGTATGTGAAAAAAATATATATCGTTGAATCTCGCTTTAATTTTGGTGCCTCCAATGTCCCAAAGTAATGATAGATAGTAAAATCTACACACATCTTGCCATCATCAAGTCAATAATTGGATGCCGCTATCCTCTTACTTATTTGTGATTATATCATTTCGCTACAGGCTTTATCAATGGACCTAAAATTTGAGCTCTCGGATATTGCTTCTGATCTTTCACAGCTTAAATACTTCTACGAAGGAAACGTTCATCCATGTTGTATGTAAGGCCACCATGAATATGTGAGCTAACCACAATTTGAGGTTTCCAACGAACACTGGAGTAGTGGAGTTATATAAACTGTGACTTTTTGGTCATATAAATACGCTAGGCCTAATAGTAATACGATATTTGCCTCTTATTTTTTGCCCAATGTGATTACTTCTTAGGGCTTGGAAGTGAATGTGTTTACTTTATTTACCCTTTGTGGGCTTAACACAAGACGAGTGAAAAATGAAGTCTCTCATCGCAATATTGAGACGAGTGAAAAATGATCAGGTTCTAAATTATACTTTAAATTTAAAAGAAAAGAATGGAATTATATTTACCGTATTATTCCTAAGCGATCCAAACGGCCCCATAAAAAAATGTTTTATTCCTTAATTCATATATTTCCTTTTTTTTCTCTTCAATTATATTTTTATTTATGGAGCAAATAAAAGAGACGACAGATTCAATAATCTCTTTACACTTTTACAGTTTATTCCATTTCCTCCTTACCTTCGTCTCTTCTCGAGCACACTAGAAATGAAATTCCAGTCCAATGTCAAAAACGAATGGATTTGACAAATCTAACGCAACGCAGTCCCTAAGTCTAGCTTCAGTCCACAATGTTTATCTATCTATACTACTTGTACTACTTATAAAAGTACCAAAAAAAGTTATAGTAATTTCACAAAAGAAGATCTAAACAATTGTTATATCAATTATAAACAATTGTTATATCAATTATAGACAATTAATTTACGTGATCTGATCTGATGTGTGGGCTAGATGTTCATTTCAGATAAAATGTCAGACCCTTTAATAGAAAAGAGTCACATTGGATTACAATTTATTTTTTAGATAGATATCCCATTTGTATATGGAAGATTTAACCAGATAATTTTATATTTTCTAACATTATTACGTTTCTTTATTTGTTCATATATGTGGATATTTTTTTGCTAGTTTGCTTAATCAATCTATCAAATTTAGAGAGCGGGCTGAATTGGTATTCAGTACCTAAGCCCGTGTAGTCGGCGCTTGAACTTGGGAAGGTCATTTTATTATTGGATTCACGAATATTTTTAAAGTCCATCTATTTGTGTTTTAAATCTAAATCAAATATTATTAGTTGGAGGACCCTATAGCTATGACTTCAATAACTCTTTGAAAAATTTGCCGAATCCTTGTCGATCAACATTGGACTGTTGTAAGAATCAAGTTGTAGACTGTTAGAACTTAGGACAGATGTGGATCCCAATGAAGTATCATGCAAATGGTTATATAATAGTTTTGTAGCAAGCTTTTAAATTTTAAATTTCAGTTTTTTCGGTATGACGGTCCAGGTCCCCATGTTATTTCAGTGTTATTTCGATGTTATAACGGTGTAGTGTTTGACACACATCAATTCTATAACTATTAATTTATATGTTTATACATCTCCAATACTCCATACAAATAGCATACAGCCATACCAAATTCATTATACTGCATTGTACCAATATTGAGTAGCAGTAGCAGTTTGTACCAATTTAACAATAGTTCAATATTGAATACACAATTTAACAATAGTAGCAATAACAACTTGTTATTTCACCGAAATAGCTGAAATAACGCGTTACGTCATTTTCTCAATTAAGACTGTAACGTTCATGCGGTTTGACACATAATACCGCTATTTCTGTTATTTCGCCGAAATTTAGAAGCTTGCGTTGTAGTGATATATAACAAAGTACTTTGAGATTTTCAAGTTTATTTGGAAAATAACTCAACTACTCAAGTATTGTTGTTCTTTTCTTATCTTTTTTAATTGTCCCTTAATTATTCAATTATCAATAGTCAACTTGATTTTGCAAATAAATTTCTACACTTGCTCTTAAGAAAAAATGGGATTACGATTAGAGATTTGACTTTTTTAAACAAGAAGCAAACGAGTTTAATGCTGGACATAAATTGGTAAGGATCGACGGTGGCATTTATCCGTCATAAGGATACAGGTATCTTATGATAACTTTCAAGGGTATATAACTATATATACAAATTGTCGCTCAATATTGAAAGCGAGCAAGCGCAGAATATCAGCCGTTCGTTCATCCAACGGCTCAGATGGAAGAGAGCCATTCGGGCTCTAGAAATGAACCTCTCCAATCTCCAGTATAGTCTTATTAGAAATGCAGCTTTTCTCTTTTAGCGTAAAAGGTTTGTAGAATTTCAAGGACTTCAAATTAGCGGCTCCACTGTATAAATCTATTTTGATACATAGTGATATTTCAATATTCAACAACAATGTAATCTATTGTACATTTGTACTTCATATAAGTATTAGTTGAGTAACAAGCTATTGACATTTATTAAGTTTAATGCAAAAGTAGTAGAATGACATTTATTAAGTTTAATGCAAAAAAATCCTAATTATATGCTAAACTAAAATCCGAACGCATATATGCTAAATTCCATTTAAATGGATGACTAAATGGAATAAATTAATTAATTAGAAATTGAAACGTGAAAGATTAATAACAGCAGCACTGAGTGAAAAACGGAATTTATTAATCATTATTATAATCGGTAGTGAAATGAAGAACAGAACAAGTACAGATAATGTAGATGCATCACCTATTCTTGTTAAAGATTATTGAACTATGCTATAGGACTAATTAACCCCAGCATTCTTATTTTTACTACTATAAAAACCAGACTAATTAACCCAAGCATTCTCATTATCTTTGAGCGGACTGCATCCTCATGGTCATAGTAAGCCTATACTCTCCGCCCTCCTCGAATCCATAAGACGCAACAGTTCGGGCATCACCAGCTAGAACCTCGTTGGTATCTGATCTTTTCAGAGACTGTTTAATTGCCGGTATACCCGTGACAGCTTTGATTCTATTCTTGATTACAAGAATTGTTTCATCAGCTTGGACGTTTTCCATCGTAAATACTTCACCATGATGTCTGTCATTGTTGCTCGGCATCTTTATTGTGATTTCAAAGTTCATGTTTGCTGATGGATGTATATTGCTGTTGAACTAATGAGAATTTATTTATAGGCTAGAATACTGAAGGTGATTTTGGAAATATTTGATCGTACAAAATTAATTATAATATCTTAGAAATTAGAAATAATTCAGGAAATATATCATATATTTGTTTCTATAATTCGGTAAAGATCATGTAATTGAGTAATTGATCATGTAAACGGATTTTCAGTGCTAGACTTGATACGAGCCTGCCATCAAATTTGATAATTTATTTCGAAATATTCTACACCAGCGTAGTCACGTTTGAGATTCTATGTACATTTGGGTTTTGTTTCCTTCTTTGAAAAGGAAAATCTAGGGGAGGTGCTTCGGGCAACTGAAATTTTTCTTAGAGCAACATATTTATTTTCTAAATGTCTAAATTATCCTTGGTATCAATCAAGATCTATTGCCTCTAAAATCTTTTCCTAATTAATTACGCTCCTTTTTCATTTTTCTTCCTTAAATACCATAACAGCAATTGCTAGACTTCATTTTTCTTCCTAATTAATATCTTAGAAATTAGAAATAATTCAGGAAATATATCATATATTTGTTTCTATAATTCGGTAAAGATCATGTACCGGATTTTCAGTGCTAGACTTGATACGAGCCTGCCATCAAATTTGATTATTTATTTCCAAATATTCTACACCAGCGCAGTCACGTTTGAGATTCTATGTACATTTGGGTTTTGTTTCCTTCTTTGAAAAGGAAAATCTAGCACTGAAAATCCGGTACATGATAAATTACTCAATTACATGATCTTTACCGAATTATAGAAACAAATATATGATATATTTCCTGAATTATATATAGGTACGTATGTTACGTTAATATATATACATATATATATATATTAATAATTATAATTATTAATTATTAGTTTTAATATTAAAATATTACTAATTAAGTTTGTATAACTATAATACTAAATACATATATATTAAATCAAATTTATTAATTTATATTTCCTTATCCATTTTTGCAGATTCATGGAGGAACAAGACATAGAATATAGCTACTATTAGTCTTTCATCAGCAAATAAAATTTTCTGTACAGATAGACATATTTATTTTAATTTTAATTTTTTTTGGTGCCTTTGTTGTTCTATCTAATTTATGTTGTGCGCAGGTCCTCATCATTTTATTCCCTTTTTATGAATTAAGTAATATTTGGTTTGTTGCATTTAGTTCTTTTTGTGATATTGGAAAGCTTTGTTGTTTACTCAGGCGACCATACTGCCTCCAGTGGTGAAGAACATGGAGAAGGCCGGAAAAAAATAATAGTAACGTTACTGTTCACATTAATTACGATAATAACAAAATAAAATAAAAATTTTAATAGTAACGTTACTGGATCGTTATCCCAGTTGACGAAAGGCAAATACACTTGGATCGTCATTCAGAACGACGATCCAAGCTTGGATCGTCATCCCAGTTGACGATCCAAGCTTGAATCGTCATCCCAGTTGACGATCCAAGCTTGAATCGTCATCCCAGTTGACGATCCAAGAACGACCATTCTCCTCCATTCAATTTGTTTGAGTGGGTTGGTTTTATAATGATTTAAAACAGTAATATAGTGTTGTCAAGTAATATAGTGCTGTGAATTATATCACTACACTATACCATTCATTTATTTATTGCGGTTTGCACTAAAATTTTTTTTGTCTTTTTCTATTTAAAATTCTCTATATAAGCTCACTTGTCATAAGTTATTGTGCTCTAACTAATTGTTTCTCGTTAGTCTGAAATTGATAAACTATCCTCATAGGTTTCTATTGGCAACATCGCTTCTTCTTAGGTAATAATGTTAAAATAATTATTAAATTAATTGATTTGATTTGCTAATGGAGTTTGAATTTTGATATTTGAAGCAAATGGGTCCTAAGCCAAGATGCGTCTCTTGCGGTGTTATTTTGGTCGGAGATGAACGGACGAGCGAACGACGATTGCTTTCTGCACTGATGTTTCAATATCATGGGGAAAAATTTAAAGTTAAAAAATTAGAAGAAAATGAATATCATGTTAGGGGTCCCAAATTTTTTACAGATTTAGTGGAGAGGAATAGAGGTTTTGATCTTGGAGGGTCGTGGTTGCGTCACCAGCCAGCAGTTCCACCTGGTTTTGAAAATCATCCCGCAGCTGAAAATGTTGTCCATCTCCGCTAAATGAAGTATTACTATGTTTTTATAATTGGTATCTTATTTATAATTAATCTGTATTTGTGAAATAAGTTTATGTGACGGTCGTCACTTGTAATGTTTAGCTTATATTATTGAAATATGTTATTTTGTCCATATTCTTTTATTTTTTTATGATTTGTATTCACAATTAATTTACAAAAGAAATTCATAATATAAAAATACACACCATTAGAAGAAGAAGTAAATTTTATAACCATAATATAAATTGGCACATTAAATTAAGAAAAAAAGTACATTAAAAAAATCATAATATAAATTAGCACACTCAATTGAAAAAAGGAAGAAACTACCTAAAAGCATAAATACTTAAATATTCAAAAGTTGCTATTTAAAAAAGTACCTAAAAAATACATAAATATTCAAAAGTAATAAATACTTAGAGATCTTGACTATCTACATGTTGCAGAATTTCATCCCACCATGGTTGATCTTCTTCCGCATTCATTTCATGTTGATTACTGGCACCATGATTGTCGGCAAATTGAGCGGCTTCGTTCCAGAAAGCGGCATCAGGTTCTTGTTGATTACTTGCACCAGGGTTGTCAGCGAAATGAGCGGCTTCGTTCCAGAAAGCTGCCTCGGCTTCTTCTTGCTCTATCTCAGCCATTCTAGCTACTGCAATTTTTCTTTGTTCATCTCTCTTCTTGATCTTTATTAGGCTCTCCTTGATTTTTTTCCAATTTTCTCTTGTTGCAACCTCCGGCTCTCTTCGGCAGCCTTTTCTTCCATTCTTCTCATTTCGAACCATTGTTCTTTCACTCTGAATCTCTTTTGAATTTCATCCCTCTCTTCTTGTCTTTTGTGTTCATCGTAGTGGTCACGCAAAATGGTATCTTTGAAATTGAAAATCTGACCACACTTTGTACAGCTCATTGTGTGGTCTCCACGAAAATCGTATATGCTTTCGTAAACAATCATGGGTGTAGGATCTGGTTTCCACGGTTTGAGTTCCGGCATCGGTTCAGGTTCTGTGTAGTACTTTTTATAGAGTTCAGAGTTGCTTTCGTAAACAATCATGGGTATAATGTATCTTACCAAGCTCATGTGGCCAGGCGTCTCTCGAAGGTAAGACAAATCACGAACCGGAGCAGTCGCTGCCCCATCAGGAATAAGCACAAGATGTGCACCTCCATATACACTCAACCAGCGTTGGTAGTCAGTCCAAATATCCTCGCTCCATGGTCGATCCTCTATCACCGTAGCCTCATTAGTGTTCGTCCACTTGTTGACCTCATTCGCAAATATATCATGCCAATCAATACCTCGATAGGTGTGATGCTGGTATCCCATCAATTGTTCCATTCTAGACCAAACCTGTTTTATTCAAACGACAATTAACAACACATTTCACGTTTATTGATATTAATTCACGTGTCAGTATACTTATACTTATGTATTCTTTTTTTTTTAAACAACACAATATCAATAGAAAAATTTTAATAAAAAAGCAAACATTTAATATAAGTACCTCAGGTGGCGGTGGGGGAACCGTCTGATAAAGCATAAACTGATGCATGACACGATCTGCGTAGTGCCACATCACGACCCAATAATGAATGCATGGGATGCGTAGAAGGAACATCCTCTGGTCTATCTGGGCACAACGAGGCATGCGGTCCCTGATATGATCATAAGGCCTCCACACGACGTGCTCGGACTTCATTTTCATGCAAACATCCCTAGCATAGTCTACTCCACTGCGAGTAGGGCCAGTCACCTTCTTCGATCTCTGTCTTGTCGTCCACTTCCTGCATTTTCATTTTGGTGATTTACATTTAATTTGTTCAAATGTTATAATGTAAAAAAAAATTATATCGGTTAACATTACGATTGTTAGAGTTAATTAATGTTTTAACTTTCAATGACTATTTAATGGTGCATGTGTCTATCTAAAAGAAATCTTTGTTGTAGTGAACACAGACCTCCCATAAGGCGGACATGAGTCAATATCTGGTAGACCCCAACCTTCAAAATCCTTCTTGATCGTCGGCCGACTAAGTAGCAATCGTGCATACGACCACAACTGCAAGAGCAACCAAGGAGCACCGATATTTATATTGTTATTGATGAAGGCGGTGTCCAAGCCATGGTATAGCATCGCAAGAGTGGCTGCACCCCAGTTGTACTGTACCGAGTTGCTCGAATGAAGATCCTGCAAATATTGGCATTTTTAGGAATATCATCATTTTTTCATATATCCAAATTTTTCTTACAACAAATAATATTTTAGAAGTATTTAAATATAACAAAAGATATAAGACCTTTTATTATTGTTACAAGAATTAATATTTTAGAAGTATTTAAATGAAACAAAATATATAAGATCTTTTATTATTGTTACAAGTATAAATATTTCATTTATAAATTAAATAATTCGATTTTTTCAATTAAAAATAACAAGGGTAGTTCACTAACCTGCAATAACTGGAGATAGAAACATGGAATCGAGTCACCCGTGCTATCAGGAAATAACTCGCAACCAAAAATCTCCAACACGCAAGCTCGTGTGTATCTATCGATCCTCCCAGCATCATCCGCGCCAGGCACACCAAACTGAGCCCAAACATCACGCAGCTTCTTCAACATAACGGAATGAGATCTCCTGCATTACATCATTAATGTAAATTGATTGTGAGAACTATATATATAAAAATATATATATATATATATATATATATATATATATATATTTAAATTAACATCAAAATAAAATTCTTAAAAATTTCTTACTTCTGTTCCTTTTCTCTGAAGCACTTCTCAACTATCGCCATGTCTGTATCCTCCGGTAAAGCAAAATCCTGAAGTAACTGAATGGCGTCGTAATCAGTCCGTCCAGTAACGGTTTTGCCGGTCGTAGGCAAACCGTACAAGAATGCCACATCCTGCAAATAGTTCAAATTTTAGACATATATAGTTCAAAAAAAAATTACAAATAGCCGTTAATTTCTACCTCTAAAGTGACCGTCATCTCGCCAACATGCGGAAAAAAGAACGTGTGGGTCTCTGGCCTCCAGAACATGGCCAGACCTTGCAAAAGCGAATGAACGAGTGGCATATGACCCAACTGAACGAAATGTATAAGTCCAAGTCGCCTCAAACGCTCATCGAAAAAGTGGATGGAATTCTTGGATGATGAATTACGCGCGAGAGAGAGCGAAAAAGTGGGGATGATGAAGGGTCGCTGTAAGTGGGGATGATGAAGGGTCGATGATGAATTCTTTGTGTTATAAGTAGGTTTTACATTTGGAAATTCTTTCTCTAATATGGATTTTACGTCATTTATGGAAATACCAAGATCTCTCTTTACTTCATTCCTGATGCTGCTTGCGATTACCTGGGCCGTCAGATTATCATGGGTGAAATCTCCAGGCCTTCTCACGCATGTATGCTCTTCTTCATTCTTTATTATTTTCCAAAATTTCCCTTCCCTTTCTGTACGGGCATACAATTGCCACTTACAGGTAGGCACCTTACAATCTAATACATAAAATGATGGACTACTTCTAGTGGTTTTATGTTGTACATTATTATCTAATGAGTATTATTACGCGCGAGAGAGAGAGAGAGAGCGAAAAAGTGGGGATGATGAAGGGTCGCTGTCGCTTTTATATAGGGGATGGAATTCTTGGATCGTCAACTGGGATGACGATCCAAGTGTATTTGGCTTTCGTCAACTGGGATAACGATCCAGCAACGTTACTATTAAAATTTTAATTTTTTTTGGTTATTATCATAATTATTGTGAACAGTAACGTTACTATTAATTTTTTCGGGGAGAAAGCATTGTGGTTTCAATTCACAGTTGGTATATTACCAATGTATGCTGTGACCTTCATAGGCTATTGGGCCTATGACTCCTCTGCCTCCTCCTACCTTTTGAATAGTGCAAACGGGCCTGCTTGGGTCAAGACCCTTGCTAATGTTTTTGCCTTTTTGCAAACTGTAGTCTCCTTGCATGTATATCATCTATACCCCTTAACTCTCATTGTACATATCTTTTTTCATTTAATGATTTTATGGTCTCTCATGGAATGGAAGTATGGTACTACCTACCATCTGAAAAATGGATTCCCTTTTGCTTTCTTACAACAGATATATGCAAGTCCAATGTATGAATACTAGGCCACAAGATTTGGAAGTGGGGTTGGGGGTCCATTTGCCTTCCACAACATTTTGTTTCGGGTAATTGTGAGAGGAGGCAGGCAACCTCACCGTAAACACATTTGTGGCAGCTTTTCTGCCATTCCTGGGTGATTTCATAAGGGTAAATTTTTAATAAAGACAAAATTGTTCTTAATAATTTTAAATAGAACAAAGCAATTTTTTTTTAATAAGAGCACAACTATAGCGGTACTATTATTGTCTCTGTAGCATATCCTTATAGCGGCACTCCCATTGCCTCTACAAGCCATATTGCTTGGAAAAATATGCCGTATTGCCCCTCTCCGTGAAATGAACTGCATTAAAAAAGAAAAGTACAAAATCGAATCCCATCAAATACTGCTTCCTTGTCGGCTCAGTACCTCTCCTGTTTTAACCCAAGCTGTAGACGTCCCTCGTTTCTATGACCATATATCGGTTCGTTTAGATATGCGTACAATTATTTTGGAAAACGTTGGATTAACATCAAACAAAGTAGATCATATTTTACTTTTTCATATATAAAGTTCAATAACATTGAAATGATATGAAGGATTTAGTGAAATAATACATGAGCTGAACTGTTGAAACTTAAATTAAACGACATATATAATGTAAAGAATTCATTTTTTATTTGTTCTTTATGAAATGGAATTATATAACTCTTAAATTTGAAAAAAATAGTTGAATTTGCAGGTTCAAAATTTTGTAGATTTTTTTTTATAAATAATTAAGAGTTGCAAATTTAATAACATCTTTATCTAAGAAAAGATATTTGACAAAATATTGATGCAGCACAAGTGTTAAACTACCACAAAAAAGTGGAAAAATATTTTCAATAATGAAATTAAGGCAAAATATAAGTGATATCAAGTATATTGGTCTTCAACAGTTTTTAGTTTAATAAAACATGAAAGGACATGTGCAGTATACTTGGAAACTGCTGACTAGTCATATCTCAATGGAGTGTTTTTTTGGATTCCGTATGTAAATTAATAAAATCATAAAGCAAGTTGATTTGTTTTTTTGGTCCCCCATTTTTAATAGTAGAAAACATGTTGAAGTGTTGTGACTTTGTTTGTCAGATTGTTAGTAAGAGACTTAGCTTACACTTGGTTTGCAAATGGGATTAAAATACCAAAATCAAAACTTAATTTTGTTCAAAATGTATGGCAAAGCGACAAAATTTACTTTCTGAGAATATTTGTCCTAAAGGATAGACAACGTTTCTAAGTCTTAGATAATTAAAATGCAGACAAGTAAATATCGTAATAAAATACATTTGGTTTAGAAATACAATCAAACATAATAAAAAAAATAGAAAGTATAGAAAATAGGGAAAAAGTATGTTGTATTTCTTATAATTTCAATGAGAACAAACATAAAATTCCACGCATAAATAATTTTAGGAAGACACAAAACAATTAAATATAAAGAACCAAAATTTATGAAAAGTACGGATTATATAATTTTAAGAAATAGAGGGGCTAAAAAATATATGAAACTATAAAAAAATTGAAGAGCCTAAGTGAAAATTTTGAATGCAACCAGAACCCCACCCCACGTGTTGTTCCCTCCATTTTTCTTTTTTTCGTTTTTATATGATTTGTATGATTTTATGCCCCTCTTCATGTATAACTAATTGTGTTTTTTATTACATATAGTTTTGTTAGGATTGTGACTTGAGAAAACATGTGGTATGGACACAAAGGATCCGAAAATACATGCACATGGGCTGAAATTTGTACTCTTTTTTGCTGCAGATCATCATTTCACGCAGAGCGGCAGTATAGCACTTTTTTTTAGCAATATGGCTCATAGCGGCAATGGCAATACCGTCATAGGGCCTATAGCGGTAATGAGAGTGCCATTCTAAGGCTATGCTATAGCGGCAATGCTATTACCGCTATAATTATGCTCTTATTAAAAAGAAATAAATCTGCTTTGTCATATTTAAAATTGTTAAGGACAATTTTGTTATGTAAATATTTTACCAGTTTTTTTGTTGTATGAACAAAAATGCCTTTATTATGTGATTGTTATTTGTGATTCTTTGTATCTTTGACACTATTTTATAGCCTTACGTGTGCACAGTAGTGTGTGCATGCGGGGCGGGGCTGTCCTCCCCAAATTATGGTTTGGTTTGGGGTGTGACATGTGGTCTAGATGTTGATTTCAGATAAAATGTTAGACCCTTAAATAGAAAAGAGTCAGATGATATTAACAATTTGTTTTTTTAGAAAGATATCCCACCTGTGTATGAAAAATTCAACCAAATAATTTTATATTTTCTCACATTATTATGTTTCTTTATTTGTCCATATATGTAGACATCCTTTTGCTAGATTGCTTAATCAATCTATCAAATTTAGAGAGCAGGCTGAATTGGTATTGAGTACCGAAGATCATTTTATTATTGGATTCATGAATATTTTTAAAGTCCATCTATTAGTGTTTTAAATCTAAATCTAAATATTATTAGTTGGAGGACCCTATAGCTATGACTTCAATAACTCTTTGAAAAATTTGCCGAATCCTTTCGATCAATATTGGACTGTTGTAAGAATTAAGTTGTAGACTGTCGATCAGAACTTAGGACAGATGTGGATCCCAGTGAAGTATCATGCAAATGGTTATATATATAATAGATTTGTAGTGATATATAACAAAATACTTTGAGATTTTCAAGTTTATTTGGAAAATAACTCAACTACTCAAGTTTTGTTTTTCTTTTCTTATCTTTTTTTAAATTGTCCCTTAATTATTCAATTTATCAATAGTCGACTTGATTTTGCAAATAAATTTCTACACTTGCTCAAAAGAAAAATGGGATTGCGATTAGAGATTTGACTTTTTTAAACAACTACTCGTTCATCCAACGGCTCAGATGGAAGAGAGCCATTCGGGCTCTAGAAATGAACCTCTCCAATCTCCAGTATAGTCTTATTAGAAATGCAGCTTTTCTCTTTTAGCGTAAAAGGTTTGTAGAATTTCAAGGACTACAAATTAGCGGCTCCACTGTATAAATCTATTTTGATACATAGTGATATTTCAATTTTCGACAACAATGTAATCTATTGTACATTTGTACTTCATCTCCACTACTTATAAAGCATCAGTAGAACAGGCATAAACTTCGAGCTAAAAGGGAGTTACACCCCTCTAATATCAAATATGGATCATTGATTTTGTTAATCTATTATGATCTACGGTTTAGATTCAAATATCATACTAAAAGGTCGACCTTTTAACAGGAACTGTCTAGGCGGTGCGTTGGTAAGCGCGTTGGTTCGTTCGCTGGCGCGCGATGGTTCAATTCCTTCTTCTGCGTTTTGTTATTTTTTTTTGCTTTGTCCTGCATGACCCTCCTCTTCCCCTCTGAAAAGGTAACCATTCTCATCTCTTCTCTCTTCTCTTCTCTTCTCATCTTCTCCTCTCTTCTCTTCTCATCTCTCCTTTTCAGCCGTCCTTACTTTCTCCTCTCTTGTTCTAATCTTGGGTTTTACGTATAGGCTCTTCATCTCCTACCCCTCTTCCCTCTTCTTTTTCCTCCTGGTATGATGGTGTAGCTGTGCTTGCTGCTCGTCTTCTCGGTGCCTCCTCTCTCACCCCTCTCCACCACAACCACGCTATTGTTTCCGACTTGGCAATCCTCACTGCCCTCCTCACCCTCCCTCACCACCCACTGATCAACATTGCTGCTCTCCGCTCTCAACGATCTTCCTGTTTCTTCCTTTGCCAGGTACGGATCTAAATTGTATTTCACTTTTATTCCTTTGTTTTTGTTCCTGAAATAGTAGTTTCTTTTTAGATTGTTGTTTACATGTTTATCCCAATTTACTTTATCATTTCAAACTTCTGATTTCTTGCAAATAGATGTACCTAAAAGTCTTAATCAACACTTAGTTTTTCTATTTTGCCTTTTATTCTTTTGTTTCAATATGCACCACAGAAAAATCAGTAATAAATTTTCAGTTGTTATACGGATACTGGTTTTCTGTTCCTTCTTTTCTCAATCTAAGCGTACACAATAAGGTAAGGTTTTATTGAAAATTGGGACTTTGAAATTTTCAATAATGATGGTGAGTTAGGTGTCATTATTCAACCATGACATCTTTTTAAATAATGGAGGCTCGTGAGCTCTTGTTTTTTGTTCTTAATAGCATATTCTCTTTATGTTTCTCGTAGTTGTTTTTTCTGACTATCTCCTTCTCTCTAATTTTTGCTTAGGAGGTCAATTTGGCATGTGATCATTAGACATTAGTTTTGGTTTAATGTCTTCACTGCCTTGGTGGACTGAGATAGCAAGTTATGGGCAAGCTAGGAAGGTATCTATTATATCAGCTGAAGAGTAACTTTTTGTTTTTTCCTATTGTTTCTCGAATTTATTAGTGTTTCAGTAAATTTCAATTATGGCCCAACATTGTTATCTCATTGTTTTATTAGTGCTTTCTGATTATTATTTGCTTAATAATGAAATAAAAGATTTCTTATGAAGTAATTTTAGCTGACTTTTTAACATCTCAACTGCTGTATATTGGTAATGATGAAAAGTCATCCATGGAGCAACTCTGTACTACCAAGTGTTGAATCAGGTGATTCTACCAACTATTTTAAAAAGTTCTTGATGTTGCTTAACATCTGTGTTTGTTGAATGTAGAGATGCTAAATCATGGTAGTATTCCAATTTTGTTAGTTGTGTTTTTATTGGATTACAAGTATACTGGTAGAGTCAAAAGGGTAGAGTGAACATGGATGCTACTCATAGGAGAAGCAGTAGTAGGGATTAGGGTCACTTTATTACCATTTTTTTCATTTTCTTTTTATCAAACACTGTAAATTTAAGTTTCTGTAATGTAACATGTGGCATCGATCACTTTTTTGATCGATATCTAAATAGAAGCTTGCTTAATTGGATTCGGATCTAATTATAAATTATGGATCAGATTTTTGTTATTGGGTTGAATTTATGCCTAGACCCAAATACCTATCTAAAAATGGAGGTTAGTTGTCTATTGATTCTGTATCAACCTTTTATTTTGATACATAGCAAGCATCTACATAAAATTTACAACAAATAATCGTCTCTCTTTATCTTATGTATTAACCATCATTCATTTAGCTCATCCCTTGCGATTATTTTCCTTTGTTGTGCAAAGTTACACCAAATTTACTCCTTTATAAGGTGATATTCAAGTACGATGAGATGAGGGATAGTGGGCCACTGGTAAGAACATGTTGATTTCTTTTTAATTAGTTGTCAGGTCTGACCAGTGGATATGAAATGCAAGGGACTGTTTCGTTTTATCAATTGTTCTTCTTTTCTTAGATTTTGTGGCTTCATTAGAGACAATTTACTTTGTTCTTTGTTATTGGGGTTATTGTTGTTTAATTTTTGACATACCACAATTTAAAATTGATTTGCTTTGAGTAGATGCCTTTGGATGTCAATCTCTGGTTGTAATTGTTAACATGAAATCTACCAGTAAATAGAGGATATTGGGTTAGCTCTGTCTGTGGACCTCGTAGCAGGTATTATCAGTCTGGCTCAAATGTTAAGCATGGTATGGTTGTATAAATCTTCTGCTCTTTAAATTTTTTCTTGTTTATGCATGATATCTATTATGTATAAATACATAGAATGGTGGATGAGATCGACCCTGAAGATGAAGGATGAGATCGAGCATCTTCGACAAGCCATGTATGACCTAAAGTACAAGGAGCGTAGAGACGACTCGAGGGTTGCCAATTGAATTTGGTTTAGTTTGTTTGATCCATAATTTGATCAAATTAAAGTTAGTTTAGTTAATTTGGTTTACTTAGTTTTGCTTATTGGACGAATAAAATAAAAAAATGTAGAAGGTTAATTGCGTGTGATATCTTGTTTTATGGAATTATTATAATTAATTTGCTTTAGAATGATTGAATCACCGTCAAACAAAATTGGTAAAATGTTACAGGTCTTGTACCGATCTTTGACATTTTGGTTTTTCTCTGGTACCATACTGGTACGGTGCTGATGGGGTGCAGGGGTTGTTGTGTAATAGACTTCAAAGAGCACATATTTTAATAAGCTAAAAGGAACGCTTATGACTTCATTTTGCACTTCAATCCTTGATGTGTCTTTCTGGACTTGAATTAATGTGAAAATAGCTATTGGTTTTCAAAAACGTTCTTGTCAGTTATGAAGATTGTGATAATTATATGCGTGTAACTTTCAGCTTTTTGGTCAACAACAAGAAGATTAAATATATCTGATGTGTTTGATCATTTACCTCCACAGAAAAATATCTGATAATTAGTTGACTTAAATGGTTTGCATGGATCGAATTTGGCAATGATATGCAGAGTTTGTTCTTCCTTTTTTATTTTCTTGAGAATATGTATTGTTTCATATATATATGGCGACTTTTGATATCATTGATATATTGTTAATTGTTAATAACTTTCCTTTTACTAGCAGCAGTTCATTTCCTTTTCCAATTAAGCAAAAAAAAAATGTTCAAGCAAGACAACTCTTACCATAATTTCAATCATGTGTGATTCGCATCATAAAGCACAGATTCAATGTTCAGAGAAAAGAAAAGAAAAAAGGTTAAATATGTAATTTGATGTTTTTATAAGTAGTAAAGATATCTAATTCCTTATCTCAATTTCACAGCTCGAAAGGTGTATTAAATTGTTAAAGCTTGAATGGAAGATATCTTTATCTCTTTATCAGACAACAAAAATATTGATATTACTTGAGTACCTGACTGGTTGAGTAAAAAAATAAAATAAAGCAAGATTCACTGTTTCGTTTTGTGAGAGGCTCCATAAGGAATTTAGGTTGATTCAGAACCATCAATATAAAAGAATAAGGCATGGAAATAAGTTTGATTCAGCTGAATCATCAATTTCGTGCATGTACATTTAGAATTTATGTATAAAGTAGAAATAGCTTTTTACACGATCAAGAAAAATGGAAAGATATCAGACTGATTACAGAATTGTGGATGGTCAAAATAGAAGGAAACTAATATGGCTTGAGAAGTCAATTAGCCAGCGCAATTTGCTTTCTTATGCTGGTACATCAAAATCTATCTATAGAAATAAATAAGGCAGCGCATTATGGCTTACCTGATAAGTAAATGAGCCAAGACAATAATCACTCTCTTTACTGTAATTAAAAAAAAACCAATACAAATGTAACAATGTAATATTGTTATGAAAATTGTTTCTTTCTATTTATCTCTTATAAATTATAATCAATATAAATATAATTCTATCATTGGGTCAACAGATAGGCTAAGAGGATTTTTCTAAATCTTTTCCAACAATAGCGATTTGTGTCATTTTATTTTGTATTTGAGAATATATTATTATTGGAAAGTGCTTATGGAGATTGATTTTATTAATACTGCTAAAAAGGGTGCCCCAGAGTTTGTCTTTTTTTTTTATTATTGATAGGTTTGAGGTAGCTCACGAAAAAATATATAATGAAAGTTCTTATTAGATCATGTGCAGCGCAATTTTTTAAGGATAAAAAGAATTCACATAAAAAATACATATTAAAAATCTTTATCTTTTTGAAATATATCGAATAAAGAATTGCCCCGCACATTGAGCGGGCACTGCTGCTAGTAAGTATTAGTTGAGTAACAAGCTGATTGACATTTATTAAGTTTAATGCAAAAGTAGTAGAATGACATTTATTAAGTTTAATGCAAAAATAAATCCTAATTATATGCGAAACTCAAATCCGAACGCATGTATGCTAAATCCATTTAAATGGATGACTAAATGGAATAAATAAATTAATCAGAGATTGAAACGTTAAAGATTAATAACAGCAGCACTGAGTGAAAAACGGAATTTTTTAATCATTATTATCATCGGTAGTGAAATGAAGAACAGAACAAGTACAGCTAATGTAGATGCATCACCTATTCTTGTTAAGATTATTGAACTATGCTATAGGACTAATTAACCCCAGCATTCTTATTTTTACTACTATAAAAACCAGACTAATTAACCCAAGCATTCTCATTATCTTTGAGCGGACTGCATCCTCATGGTCATAGTAAGCCTATACTCTCCGCCCTCCTCGAATCCATAAGACGCAACAGTTCGGGCATCACCAGCTAGAACCTCGTTGGTATCTGATTTTTTCAGAGACTGTTTAATTGCCGGTATACCCGTGACATCTTTGATTCTATTCTTGATTACAAGAATTGTTTCATCAGCTAGGACGTCTTCCATAGTAAATACTTCACCATGATGTCTGTCATTGTTGCTCGGCATCATTATTGTGATTTCAAAGTCCATGTTTGCTGATGGATGTATATTGCTGTTGAACTAATGAGAATTTATTTATAGGCTAGAATACTGAAGGTGATTTTGGAAATATTTGATCGTACAAAATTAATTTTAATATCTTAAAAATTAGAAATAATTCAGGAAATATATCATATATTTGTTTCTATAATTCGGTAAAGATCAATTACGTAATTGAGTAATTGATCATGTACCGGATTTTCAGTGCTAGACTTCATACGAGCCTGCCATCAAATTTGTTAATTTATTTCCAAATATTCTACACCAGCGTAGTCACGTTTGAGATTCTATGTACATTTGTGTTTTGTTTCCTTCTTTGAAAAGGAAAATCTAGCACTGAAAATCCGGTACATGATAAATTACTCAATTACATGATCTTTACCGAATTATAGAAACAAATATATGATATATTTCCTGAATTATATATAGGTATGTTACGTTAATATATATATATATATATTAATAATTATAATTATTAATTATTAGTTTTAATATTAAAATATTACTAATTAAGTTTGTATAACTATAATACTAAATACATATATATTAAATCAAGTTTATTAATTTATATTTCCTTATCCATTTTCGCAAATCTATGGAGGAACAAGACAAATAATATAGCTACTATTAGTCTTTCATAAGCAAATAAAATTTTCTATATAGATAGACATATTTATTTTAATTTTAATTTTTTTTTGGCGCTTTTGTTGTTCAATCTAATTTATGTTGTGCGCATTCAGATCCTCATCATTTTATTCCCCTTTTATGAATTAAGTAACATTTGGTTTGTTGCATTTAGTTCTTTTTGTGATATTGGGAAGCTTTGTTGTTTGCTCAGGCGACCATACTGCCTCCAGTGGTGAAGAACATGGAGAAGGCATTGTGGTTTCAATTCACAGTTGGGTTATTACCAATGTATGCTATGACCTTCATAGGCTATTGGGCCTATGCCTCCTCTGCCTCCTCCTACCTTTTGAATAGTGCAAACGGGCCTGTTTGGGTCAAGACCCTTGCTAATGTTTCTGCCTTTTTGCAAACTGTAGTCTCCTTGCATGTATGTCATCTATACCCCTTAACTCCCATTGTACATATCTTTTTCCATTTAATGATTTTAGGGTCTCTCATGGAATGGAAATATGGTACTACCTACCATCTGAAAAATGGGTTCCCTTTTGCTTTCTTACAACATATATTTGCAAGCCCAATGTATGAATACTAGGCCACAAGATTTGGAAGCGGGGTTGGGGGTCCATTTGCCTTCCACAATATTTTGTTTCGGGTAATTGTGAGAGGAGGCAGGCAACCTCACCGTAAACACATTTGTGGCAGCTTTTCTGCCATTCCTGGGTGATTTCATGAGGGCAAATTTTTAATAAATATAAAATTGTCCTTAATAATTTTAAATGGAACAAAGCAGATTTATTTTTTTTAATAAGAACACAGCAATAGCGTTACTAGTATTGTCACTTTAGCATATCCTTATAGCGGCACTCCCATTGCCTTAGCCATATTGCTTGGAAAAATATGCCGTATTGCCACTCTCCGTGAAATGAACTGCATTAAAAAAGAAAAGTACAAAATCAAATCCCATCAAATACTGCTTCCTTTTCGGCTCAGTACCTCTTCTGTTTTAACCCAAGATGTAGACGTCCCTTGTTTCTATGACCATATATCGGTTCGTTTAGATATGCATACAATTATTTTGGGAAATGTTGGATCAACATCAAACAAAGTGGATCATATTTTACTTTTTCATATATAAAGTTCAATAACATTGAAATGATATGAAGGATTTAGTGAAATAATACATGAGCTGAACTGTTGAAGCTTAAATTAAACGACATATATAGAAGTAAAGTATTCATTTTTTATTTGTTCTTTATGAAATGGAATTATATAACTCTTAAATTTGAAAAAAATTGTCGAATTTGCAGGTTCAAAATTCCGTAGAATTTTTTTTAATAAATAATTAAGAGTTGCAAATTTAATAACATCTTTATCTAAGAAAAGATAGTTGAAAAAATATTGATGCAGCACAAGTGTTAAACTACCACCAAAAAAGTGGCAAATATTTTCAATAATGAAATTAAGGCAAAACATAAGTGATATCAATTATATTGGTCTTCAACAGTTTTTAGTTTAATAAAACATGAAAGGACATGTACAGTATACTTGGAAACTGTTGACTAGTCATATCTCAATGGAGTGTTCTTTTGGATTCTGTATGTAAATTAACAAAATCATAAAGCAAGTTGATTTTTTTTTTGATCCCCCATTTTAATAGTAGAAAACATGTTGAAGTGTTGTGACTTTGTTTGTCTGATTGTTAGTAAGGGACTTAGCTTACACTTGGTTTGCAAATGGGATTATAATACCAAAATCAAAACTTAATTTTGTTCAAAACGTATGGCAAAGCGACAAAATTTACTTTCTCAGAATATTAGTCCTAAAGGAAGACAACGTTTCTAAGTCTTAGATCATTAATATGCAGACAAGTAAATCTCGTAATAAAAAACGTTTGGTTTAGAAATACAATCAAACATAATAAAAAAAAGATTGAAAGTATAGAAAATAGGGAAAAAGTATGTTGTATTCCTTATAATTTCTATGTGAATAAACATAAAATTCCACGCATAAATAATTTTAGGAAGACACAAAACAATTAAATATAAAGAACCAAAATTTATGAAAAGTACGGATTACATAATTTTAAGAAATAGAGGGGCTAAAAAATATACGAAACTATAAAAAAAAATTGAAGAGTCTAAGTGAAAATTTTGAATGCAACCAGAACCCCACCCCACGTGTTGTTCCCTCCATTTTTCTTTTTTTCATTTTTATATGATTTGTATGATTTTATGCCCCTCTTCACGTATAACTAATTGTGTTTTTTATTACATATAGTTTTGTTAGGATTGTGACTTGAGAAAACATGTGGTATGGACACAAAGGATCCGAAAATACATGCACATGGACTGAAATTTGTACTCTTTGCTGCTGTTCATCATTTCACGCCAAGCGGCAGTATGGCACTTTTTTTTTTAGCAATATGGCTCATAGCAGCAATGGCAATACCGTCATAGGGCCTATAGCGGCAATGAGAGTGCCGTGATAAGGCTGTGCTATAGCGGCAATACTATTACCGCTATAACTATGCTCTTATTAAAAAAAATAAATCTGCTTTGTCATATTTAAAAATGTTAAGGGCAATTTTGTCTTTGTTAAAAATTTTCCTTTCATGAGCCTTACCGGTGCAATAAGCACATTCCTGCTCACATTTGTTCTTGCAAATCACATGTACCTCAAAGTAAAACAGAACAAACTTTCGACTGCGCAAAAGGGATTGCATTGGCTAAATGTTCTGGGGTTTGGAGACTTCGTTGTTTTAGCTTTTATTGCAGGTGTAAGGCTTATCATGGTCGACTCCCAGACTTACTTTGCTGATTTATGATTCTTACGCCATCATGGGGCTATTTAATTAGTGTATTTATGCATATATTGAATGATATAAAATTTAGAACTACAGCCACAGAGTTTTATCATCGGTCCTTCACAAAAAAACAGTAAGGGAAATAGGGAATTGAAATATTCTCTTTTATGAAAGGTGAAAGGAGTTCAGTATCTTGAGTTGGAAGAAATTTTACACAGTATTATTTTAGCTTTTGTTAATTTTCTGAGTATCTGATTGCAGTCTCTGGTTATGATGAGAATTTTGCCAGTCCTGATCTTATTTAGTGTTTAATTTTATCATCCTTATAGAAGCAGCTTTCTCTAGGAGTGCCGGCTAAAAACAAATGATATTGCATCTTGTATCGGAAGACATCTATAGATGATGGCATGATACATACTCAGGGTTTCTGTAATAGGGGTGCACTGCTAGCTTTTTTTTTTTTTTTGAGAGAGAAAAAAAATAATCTATTCTATGTTGCATTAACAGTCGATTGTTAAAATCAGACAAAAACCCCTCTAATCTTTGTGTCCGGAAATAAACCCTGTAATAATTGAAATCGGATATAACCCCCTCTAATTTGGATATAAGCCCTTTTTCACAGTTTTTAATTTATACTACTTATAAACTTACTCAAAAAAGATGATAATAATTTCACAAAAGGAGACCTAAACAATTGTTATATTAATTATAGACCATTGATTTACGTGATCTGGTATGATGTGTGGTGTGAAAACCCGTAAAATTTTAAAATAAAATTTAGCTTTAAAATTGATAGTTAATTTCTAAATTAAATAAAATTGATAAGATTAATGACTGACTTGAAATTTTCAGAAATTATAATATAAAATAGTAAAAAATTGAAATTTAGATGATAATATTTACTAAACTTCAAGCAAACAAATAAATAAAATTAACCAGTAATCTGATATAAAGTTCACAAAATTTCTATAGATTAAAACTTAATTTAAAACTATAGTCCACTTATCAATTAAGTCAGTAGCTAATTTTCTGTGTTTCTGAGTCGTTGGATCTAAACTTAAAAAATCCAGATTTTTCATGACCGTTGGATCAGTGCCATTTTGGACATCCAATCAAAACTCTGGATTTGATCAGATTTTCTAAACTCAAATCTATACAATTTGGTGTCCACCGTCTCCTCTTCTCTCCTTAAATCTCTCCTCGAGTTTTCCGACCCTCTCTCACTCGCTCACAAACTCAGCCGAGACCTCACCTCTCCCTCTTTCTCTCTTGTTCACTTCAACAGAAAACACAAACCCCACCTCCTCCCTTACTCCCTCTCTGAACGCCTCCCTCAACCGAAATCCCACCTCACTGCCTCTCCTCTCCCTCTCCGTCATTTCCCTCTCCCTCTTCACTGCCTCACTCAGGACCACCCATTCAACCTTCCTCCCTTCTCAGAACCGAACCCCACATCTCCTACACCTCACACACTCGTTCACTGTCTCTCTTTCTCGGGTTGGCCGACATTGTCGAGACGGGTGGCGATGGGCAGTGACTTGACGACAAAGACGACGGCGACGACCGGTGGTTGATTGGCTGATTCTATCCTTCCTCGAGTCCTCTTTCATTCTCCTAATTTAAAGCAACTTCGGTTTGATTATTTTCATTTCTATTTCCATTTTCTTGTTGTTATGTTGAGATTGAGATGCACGTGCTTGTACTTGATTGTCTCTTTTGAATATGTTGCTTGGCCGAATTGGATGCTCAATTTAGTGATGGCTTCTATTAATCGGACATTGGTAGTATGTGCTAGAATCTGTTTAATACTTAGTTTGACTGGTTTAAGTATCTGAATAAATGTATAGATGTCAAGCAAATAGTTGTTTTTTTTTGTATGAAATCGATTGATATTCATTTGAAATTATCACTTGTGCAAAATCTGATGCTTGTGTCTTGTGTTTAGTAACTATCCTGTTTTGCGAGGCTCTTATGAACCTTGTATCGTGTTTGTACCAGGCCCTATGCCGATCTGGTACCCTTAACTCGTTTGCTGGTACAAGTTTCTTAGTCCAGGGACTTAATTGTGAAGTAATAATGTTCTCAGGGATCTATTTGTAAACTTCTTTGAAGTGTATAAGGACAATTCAGTAATAGATACTGTTACAAGGTCTATAATGTAAATTAAATTAAGAATCTGTTAATATTTAATAGACTATAAATTGATTGATAACTAAGATTTAATAAAAAAAAATATATAACTTTTGAAGTATATTGCTTAATGGTGATGGCCGAGAGTAACCTTCAGAATGTGGAAGTTTATAGTAAAAGATTATATTAAATAAGCTATGACATGAAATTAAACGTTAACACATTTTGGTTAAAACATATAAAAGCAGTTAAAATAATTGTATAACATATACTTACTGAATTCCCATAGAATAAATTACTAAATATTTTCTTAAAGTGAAATGGACAATTCTAGATTAATTAATACGTCGTTAATGTTAAGTTTGGTACTAACATCTGTGTTAAATGGTAAAGATGAAAAATAATAGTGTATTTGTAAAATAAGAAAACTCAAGTGCATACACGTTCTGTACAATTGGTATATGTATATTTGATATTATTTAAACATTTTGAAATATTAAGTACTCATTTACGGATTTACACATGCCTTCCTTACATTAGCATGATTATCAAAATAATATAAGGACATTAGCCTTACATAAATAAATATAGTAAATAAATTTTATATGCACGTTAAATAACATTACAAAAATATTGTGTGCATGAGTTAAAAGTAGAATATTAAAATACGAGTAAATTTTTTCGAAGGTCACTAAAGTTTATGCATAGTCCAAATTTAGTCACTAAAGTTTAATTTGTTCTTCCATAGTCACTAAACTTTGATTTTGTCTGATTTTAGTCATTCCGTTAAAATTCCGTTCAATTCCGTCTGATTGATTGAATTTTGGTACAAATTTTGAGATTCAAATCAAATGTCTCTTCTCCTTCCCAACAGCAACGACAAATGAATAATAACAAAATCTTTATTTCTGTCTCTTCTCCTTCCCAACAGCGTCATATTTGTTCGATCTCTCTCAATCTACTCGGCTCTCTTCTACTGCCTTCGCAATCTACACCAGACAATCTTCTCTAATTCTCTTCAATCGCATCGCCACTGTGAATCAATTTGTGCTGATTTTGGCTGCTGGTTTGTGCTGATTTCATCAGCTTGAAATCATTAAAATCAAATAAACATTTATAGACATTAAAATACAAACCTAATGCAAGAAATTTCCTAAGATATCCATGGCATCTTATACCTTTGCATAACGTAGTATTACACCTCAAAGTTTTTGAGATGTTTATAAGGAAGTGGGTAATGAAGGCAGCAAATGGTAATTAAAAGAAGATAAGTACGCTTTGGTTATAATTTTCACTCATGATGGGCCTCGTCTAAAATTTCTTCAACAGTCCAATTAGAAAAACGTGGATGTTGCTGGGATTATCGGATATATTGAATCTCTTTTCCGTTCCCAAAGATCCTTTATAAAATGTTGATTTTCAGTCCTTTTATGGATTAATTTCCAACAAGGTCTCCGTTGAAGGGGATGCTTTGGTTTGGTAAAGACTAAAGAGAGTCGAAAGAGGGTTCACAAGAGACAGAGAGGAGTAGGGAGGAAGACGCTGCTGTAGGGGAGGGAAATATTTTATTCGAATCTCAAAATTTGTACCAAAATTCAATCAATCAGACGGAATTGAACAGAATTTTAACGGAGTGACTAAAATCGGATAAAATAAAAATTTAATGATTCTGGAAGGACAAATTAAACTTTAGTGATTAAATTTGAACTATGCATAAACTTTAGTGACATCCGAAAAAATTTATTCTTTAAAATACCAATTATCAATATAAAGTAACTATAAGACGGTTAGTCACACTAATTGCACATAATACATGTCTTTCGAAATACTGTTAACAAAATAAAAAAAAAACATAAATAAATATCAGTCATGTAATAGCAACCCTTAACAAATAAGATGGAATTCATTAGATTAATAAAAATCCTTATAACATATTTTGAATTTAATATATACACGCTAAAATAACCCACGTGTTCATATATAAAGTATAATTTTGAAGTATACTCACTAAATACACATAATAGATCACTTTTGAAATATCATAAACCATAACTACTAAGTAGCTCAACTAATAAGAATAATTTATTTTAAAAAATATGATTTCTTTAAAAACGGTTCTACTTGTAAGTATGGTTTTGTACACCAATAATCAGAATGGGATAGATCGTTAGGATAGATTTTAACGTGGGAGTTTCTCTGGTGCACCGTTGGATTCCTCTTGATAGATAGACGGCTTCTATCCTGAGCACGAGACTGCAGGAGGTAGCCAGGACTTCATCGATTATCCTGAGGATTAGTACTCTGTCTATGACTTTTTCAGGTGTGTGGAAGCTTTAGATTCTCATTAAACATTAGATTAAGAATTAGATCATTAACTCTATGTGTGCATAACATGTCATTAACATTAAGTAAACAGTTAAGCACATGTCATTAATTAAAAATTAGTTGGAGTTTAGCTACGGTGAGTCGCGACTCACGGACCCCCCGGTGAGTCGCGACTCACGGACCCCCCGGTGAGTCGCGATCAAAACTCCTAGATCTAGATCAAAATGACCGATCCAAACCGTCCAACATGATCTCCCTATTGAAATCTCTGTGCAAACCAAATTTTTTATTTTTTCAAAATTTGTAAGTATTTTTTTCGGATTTTTAAAAACTGATGTTTTTGAATGGTTCATAACCAATTAGATTAACGATTTTCTAAAATTTCAAAAAAATACTTAAAAATTTCGAAAAAATAAAAAAATTGGTCTACAAGGAGATTTCAATAGGAAGATCATATTGGACGGTTTGGATCGGTCATTTTGATCTAGATCTAGGAGTTTTTATCGCGACTCACCGGAGAGTCCGTGAGTCGCGACTCACCGTAGCTAAACTCAATTAGTTGATATTGTGCATTCATCTTACATATAAGAAAGATGCGTGGATGGTCCTAGAAGGTGCGAATGAAAATGTGTCTATCAAAGGAATACTTTAAAGGATGCGATTTAAAAAGTGTTTCACCAATGAATGCAATCGAGTGAATGTCTACTCCACCTAAGGGTGTCTCATCCACCAAAAGGTGCTAATATTTTATCTATAAATAATACTCCTTTTTCGAGTTTTCATTAACAATTTCATATTTACAAAATGACAAACATAACAGATAATCACATTACTATCAAATAGAAATCAAGATGTGATACGTGCACGGGTCACGAAAAATTTGGCATGCAACTGATTGGAAGACGGAAAATACGTGGAGCATGAATTTTGTTCTACTAGATAGTAAGGTAACTTTTTTATGCAATACATATTTTCCCCTACATGTCGATTTTAATATTTAACAAAAATTTGTTTCCAATATTTTTTTTTCATATTTATGTATTTGGGCCAACAACTTTATGGACATATATGATTTTAAAAATATTCAAATCTTTAAAATTAACAATAATATTGGCTTAAAATATTTTTTTTTACTAGAATACTTTTTATTTTGATATGGATATTATCAACGTGTGCAAGATTGTTTGGTTCAATGTAGAATATATTAGAGGAGGCTATTGTACGGTTTCCCACAAATTTTGTATTGATTTTTTCCGCAAGTACTTATGTTACTATTTTGACATCAAATCTTCTTACCATATTCGTGTGTTACCTGATTTTAAGTCTTTTGAAAATATCATAACAAAAATTACCCTCTCTTATCTCTGGGTTTCAACTGCCGATTTTGTTTGCTGGTTAAAAATCCATAAAAAACTTCTAATTAGGCACATACGTCATTCTTGCACCATCTAGCTAACTTCACGCAGTCTATAGACACACCTATTGTTTAATTATTATAATCATATAAATTAAAATTTATAATTCTTAAATACAATTTATTTGACATTTTTGATATAATTTTCTTATTCAATTCAATTTTTAATATTTCGTAATACTTTTATTTGTAAACAATCTAAAACTTTTGTAAACATTAAAAAGAATTGTGTTCTTATTTGTAAAATAAATAGTTGTCCTTTTTATTTTAAATAATTATTAATAAATCATATTGAGATTAATTATATGCTGACAAATGAAAGGGTGCGTTCATATAGTCTATATTCAATGAATGGATCCTAGAAAATATCTTTCGCTAACTAGATAATTGTTTCATCTCCTTCTTAAAATGCAGATATATAGTTGAAAATATAATAAAGTATTCTTTTTATTTTAAATAAATATTACAAAATTATTATTATGTTACTTAAATGCTAATAAATGAAATGGTGGGAATATATCATAAAGTGTACTTTTTATTTTAAATTGTTATTGAGAAATCATAATTAGGTTAATTAAATGATAACGAATGAAATGGTGTGATTGTGTATCATAAATGTCATTTTTTAATTCTATATTAATATTAAAAAATTATAAATAGGTTAATTAAATGTTAAAAAATCAAAGGTTGTGAGTATGTAGTCTCATTCAATGAATGGGTGCGAATGAAAAGGTGTCTTTTTAATATATATTTCATAGGGTTTCAATTAATATATGTATTTTCAAAGAATGCAATCAAGTTGATGTCTCAAAAGGTGCGATTTAAAAGATACATTGCTAAAGGATGCAATCGAGTGGATGTCTCCTCCACCAAAGGGTGCCAAAATATTATCTATAAATAATACCACTTTTTTAAGTTTTCATCAATCATTTCACATTTACAATAAATGACAAACATAATAGATATCTTTCAAATAGAAATCCAAGCGTGATACGTGCACGGATATTGAAAATTTGATCCGCAACAAATTCGAAGACAAAAAATACATGGGGGATGAATTTCGTTCTTCTAGAATTAAGGTAAATTTTTATACAATAATTTTTATTAATACCGTAATGTTAAAATTTTTATTAATTTTCGTTCTTGAGCAAATCAATTTATCAAATTTATCTTCTTATAGTAAATATATTTTAAAAATAATTTTTTTTATATTACAATTATTTATTAAAAATCACCTATATACTTAAAATAAAAATTAGTGCAATTATGTCCTATATATTGTTTACAACGGATACCATTATCGTCAAGCGAAGCTCGACGTACAGATCTAGTATTAATAAAAGTATTAATATACTTAAAAGTGCCTTATTCAACACTTCCATTGGTGTGGTACAGGATAGTGAGACCGAGTGGTATGACCACTCTGCAGGCCGACGTTCTAGTGGCTCTGCGGTCATATGGTTATTTATTATATGTATAATTGTTATTATATTTCCCTTGATCTTTGGTTATGTGACATTATGTATATATTGGACTACCTCTCGATCTCCTCGTGCACCGGTACCGTGTTTGTTGTCTTACACTCTTTCGTGAAGAGATGTGAAGCTACGTTCGGGTTGATCTACATATATATTTATTAGGCATGATTCTTATCATTTCAGAATATGTGAGGATTGACTTTGGATTTTATCTTACATATGTATGACCATGAGATTGGGAGCTTGACTATTATATATTTATATTTTGTATTACTATCCTCTACCATTTCAGATTTCTTTCTTTATGGGCATGACTTATCATGTAGAATAGTTTCATTAATACTTTAAGGGTGTGTTTGGATGACCATGGAATAAGGAATAAGGATAAGAAATTTCGATATGCGTGCTTATTCTTATTCTTGTGCAACCCAAACAACACAAGAATAAGGAATTTGGACCCTTATTCCTATACTAACAAAACCATGGTATAAGAATAAGGAATTTGGATAAGCACGCTTACCGAAATTCCTTATTCTTATTCCTTATTCCATGCTCATCCAAACACACCCTAAGTACACTAGAGATTGCACAATAGGATCTTAAAAGTGACCAACTTAAGTATGGTTTAGTTCTAGCTTTAGTTTAACCAGAATTTTTGGTTTACCTGTTATTGCAGTGAGTATTCGCTTACTCAGTCCACATACTTATTTGTGAAGCAAGTTTAGATTTGGCAGACTTAGAAGAGAAGCAACTGAAGACCAAGTCAAGCTGGAATAGTCACTTTTGTTATAAATGATGTAGCATTTTGTTTATCTCATGGCTGGAAATTTTGTTATGTAAATATTTTACTAGTCTTATTGTTGTATGAACAATAATGCCTTATTATGTGATTGTTATTTGTGATTCTTTTTTTCTTTGATACTGTTTTATAGTCTTACGTGTGCACAGTAGTGTGCGCATGAGGGGCGGGGCTGACCTCCCAAAATTATGGTTTGGTTTGGGGGTGTGACATGTGGTCTAGATGTTGATTTCAGATAAAATGTCAGACCCTTTAATAGAAAAGAGTTAGATGGTATTAACAATTTGTTTTTTTAGAAAGATATCCCACTAAAAATTCAACCAAATAATTTTATATTTTCTAACATTATTATGTTTCTTTATTTGTCCATATATGTGGACATCCTTTTGCTAGTTTGCTTAATCAATCTATCAAATTTAGAGAGCGGGCTGAATTGGTTTTGAGTACGGAAGCCCGTGCAGTCGGGGCTTGAACTTGGGAAGATCATTTTATTATTGGATTCATGAATATTTTTAAAGTCCATCTATTAGTGCTTTAAATCTAAATCTAAATATTATTAGTTGGAGGACCCTTTTGCTATGACTTCAATAACTCTTTGAAAAATTTGCCGAATCCTTGTCGATCAATATCGAACTGTTGTAAGAATTAAGTTGTAGACTGTCGATCAGAACTTAGGACAGATGTGGATCCCAGTGAAGTATCATGCAAATGGTTATATAATAGCTTTGTAGTGATATATAACAAAGTACTTTGAGATTTTCAAGTTTATTTGGAAAATAACTCAACTACTCTAGTTTTGTTTTTCTTTTCTTATCTTTTTTTCAAATTGTCCCTTAATTATTCAATTATCAATAGTCAACTTGATTTTGCAAATAAATTTCTACACTTGCTCAAAAGAAAAATGGGATTGCGATTAGAGATTTGACTTTTTTAAACAAGAAGCAAACGAGTTTAATGCTGGACATAAATTGGTAAGGATCGACGGTGGCATTTATCCGTCATAAGGATACAGGTATCTTTTGATAACTTCCAAGGGTACATATATAATTTGTCGCTCAATATTGAAAGCGAGCAAGCGCAGAATATCAGCCGAAGTTGAGATATATAAGTACATAAGTACTAAGAGAAATGCTATTTTGTTAACTAAGAGAAAATCATACATAAGTACCAACATATACACATAGTTTATCCAACCGAAGTTGAGATATAAAAGTCATTCGTACCTAAATAAAATTGAATTTACAATTACATTGTACAAAGAAAGTGATTTCGCCCAAATTTGTAATGCAGTTGTAGATAGGAAACCACAATATACAAAATTACAATGTTATAAATTGCAAAGATAAGGAATTGAATTAGACAGAAATCCGACCAAATGCTCCAAAGAAAAAAGACAACGAACAGATCAATATTTGATCGGATGAGTAACTTGTCAGATCCAATACTGATCCATATTTCCTTCTATACTCAGCACGAAAGAGAAATATATATCGTTGAATCTCGCTTTAATTTTGGTGCCTCCAATGTCCCAAAGTAATGATAGATAGTAAAATCTACACACATCTTGCCATCATCAAGTCAATAATTGGATGCCGCTATCCTCTTACTTATTTGTGATTATATCATTTCGCTACAGGCTTCATCAATGGACCTAAAATTTGAGCTCTCGGATATTGCTTCTGATCTTTCACAGCTTTAAATACTTCTACGAAGGAAACGTTCATCCATGTGGTATGTAAGGCCACCATGAATATGTGAGCTAGCTAACGACAATTTGAGGTTTCCAGAATTTATTATCCAACGAACACTGGAGTAGTGGAGTTGTATAAAATGTGACTTTTTGGTCATATAAATACGCTGTAGGCCTAATAGTAATACGATATTTTGCCCAATGTGATTACTTCTTAGGGCTTGGAAGTGAATGTGTTTACTTTATTTACCCTTTGTGGGCTTAACACAAGACGAGTGAAAAATGAAGTCTCTCATCGCAATATTGAGACGAGTGAAAAATGAGGTTCTAAATTATACTTTTATTTAAAAAAAAAAATAGAATTATATTTACCTTATTATTCCTAGCTAAGCGATTCAAACGGCCCATAAAAAAATATTTTATTCCTTAATTCATATATTTCCTTTTATTTTCTCTTCAATTATATTTTTATTTATGGAGCAAATAAAAGAGACGACAGATTCAATAATCTCTTTACACTTTTACAGTTTATTCCATTTCCTCATTACCTTCGTCTCTTCTCGAGCACACTAGAAATGAAATTCCAGTCCAATGGCAAAAACGAATGGATTTGACAAATCTAACGCAACGCAGTCCCTAAGTCCAGCTTCAGTCCACAATGTTTATCTATCTATACTACTTGTACTACTTATAAAAGTACCAAAAAAATTATAGTAATTTCACAAAAGAAGATCTAAACAATTGTTATATCAATTATAGACAATTAATTTACGTGATTTGATCTGATGTGTGGGCTAGATGTTGATTTCAGATAAAATGTCAGACCCTTTAATAGAAAAGAGTCACATTGTATTACAATTTATTTTTTAGATAGATATCCCATTTGTATATGGAAGATTCAACCAGATAATTTTATATTTTCTAACATTATTATGTTTCTTTATTTGTCCATATATGTGGACATCCTTTTGCTAGTTTGCTTAATCAATCTATCAAATTTAGAGAGCGGGCTGAATTGGTTTTGAGTACCGAAGCCCGTGCAGTCGGAGCTTGAACTTGGGAAGGTCATTTTATTATTGGATTCATCTATTTGTGTTTTAAATCTAAATCTAAATATTATTAGTTGGAGGACCCTATAGCTATGACTTCAATACTCTTTGAAAAATTTGCCGAATCCTTGTCGATCAACATTGGACTGTTGTAAGAATTAAGTTGTAGACTATTAGAACTTAGGACAGATGTGGATCCCAATGAAGTATCATGCAAATGGTTATATAATAGTTTTGTAGCAAGCTTTTAAATTTCGGTTTTTTCGGTATGACGGTCCAGGTTCCCATGTAATTTCGGTGTTATTTTGATGTTATAACGGTGTAGTGTTTGACACACATTAATTCTAGAACTATCAATTTATATGTTTATACATCTCCAATACTCCATATAAATAGCATACGGCCATACCAAATTCAATATGCTGCAGTTTACTAATATTGAGTAGCAGTAGCAGTTTGTACCAATTTAACAATAGTTCAATATTGAATACACAATTTAACAATAGTAACAATAACAGCTTGTTATTTCACCGAAATAACTGAAATAACGCGTTACGTCATTTTCTCAATTAATACTGTAACGTTCATGCTGTTTGACACAGAATACCGCTATTTCTGTTATTTCGCCGAAATTTAGAAGATTGCGTTGTAGTGATATATAACAAAGTACTTTGAGATTTTCAAGTTTATTTGGAAAATAACTCAACTACTCAAGTGTTGTTGTTCTTTTCTTATCTTTTTTAATTGTCCCTTAATTATTCAATTATCAATAGTCAACTTGATTTTGCAAATAAATTTCTACACTTGCTCTTAAGAAAAAATGGGATTGCGATTAGAGATTTGACTTTTTTAAACAAGAAGCAAACGAGTTTAATGCTGGACATAAATTGGTAAGGATCGACGGTGGCATTTATCCGTCATAAGGATACAGGTATCTTTTGATAACTTTCAAGGGTATATAACTATATTTACAAATTGTCGCTCAATATTGAAAGCGAGCAAGCGCAGAATATCAGCCGTTCGTTCATCCAACGGCTCAGATGGAAGAGAGCCATTCGGGCTCTAGAAATGAAAACCTAGTATAGTCTTATTAGAAATGCTGCTTCTCTCTTTTAGCGTAAAAGGTTTGTAGAATTTCAAGGACTACAAATTAGCGGCTCCACTGTATAAATCTATTTTGATACATAGTGATATTTCAATTTTCAACAACAATGTGATCTATTGTACATTTGTACTTCATAAGAATTAGTTGAGTAACAAGCTGATTGACATTTATTAAGTTTAATGCAAAAGAAGTGGAATGACATTTATTAAGTTTAATGCAAAAAAATCCTAATTATATTTTAAACTAAAATCCGAACGCATATATGCTAAAATCCATTTAAATGGATGACTAAATGGAATAAATTAATTAATCAGAAATTGAAACGTGAAAGATTAATAACAGCAGCACTGAGTGAAAAACGGAATTTATTAATCATTATTATCATCGGTAGTGAAATGGAGAACAGAACAAGTACAGCTAATGTAGATGCACCACCTATTCTTGTTAAAGATTATTGAACTATGCTATAGGACTAATTAACCCCAGCATTCTTATTTTTACTACTATAAAAACCAGACTAATTAACCCAAGCATTCTCATTATCTTTGAGCGGACTGCATCCTCATGGTCATAGTAAGCCTATACTCTCCGCCCTCCTCGAATCCATAAGACGCAACAGTTCGGGCATCACCAGCTAGAACCTCGTTGGTATCTGATCTTTTCAGAGACTGTTTAATTGCCGGTATACCCGTGACATCTTTGATTCTATTCTTGATTACAAGAATTGTTTCATCAGCTAGGACGTCTTCCATAGTAAATACTTCACCATGATGTCTGTCATTGTTGCTCGGCATCTTTATTGTGATTTCAAAGTCCATGTTTGCTGATGGATGTATATTGCTGTTGAACTAATGAGAATTTATTTATAGGCTAGAATACTGAAGGTGATCTTGGAAATATTTGATCGTACAAAATTAATTTTAATAATTTTAATATCTTAGAAATTAGAAATAATTCTGGAAATATATCATATATTTGTTTCTATAATTTGGTAAAGATCATGTAATTGGGTAATTGATCATGTACCGGATTTTCTGTGCTAGACTTGATACGAGCCTGCCATCAAATTTGATTATTTATTTCCAAATATTCTACACCAGCGTAGTCACGTTTGAGATTCTATGTACATTTGGGTTTTGTTTCCTTCTTTGAAAAGGAAAATCTAGCACTGAAAATACGGTACATGATAAATTACTCAATTACATGATCTTTACCGAATTATAGAAACAATATATGATATATTTCCTGAATTATATCATATATTTGTTTCTATAATTCGGTATTTGAAAATATATCATATATTTCCTGAATTATATCATATATTTGAAAATATAATAAAGTACTCTTTTTATTTTTAATAAATATTATAAAATTATTATTATGTTACTTAAATGCTAATAAATGAAATGGTGGGAATATATCATAAAGTGTACTTTTTATTTTAAATTGTTATTGAGAAATCATAATTAGGTTAATTAAATGATAACGAATGAAATGGTGTGATTGTGTATCATAAAGTGTCATTTTTTTAATTCTATATTAATATTAAAAATTATAAATAGGTTAATTAAATGTTAAAAAATCAAAAGTTGTGAGTATGTAGTCTCATTCAATGAATATGTGCGAATGAAAAGGTGTCTTTTTAATATATATTTCATAGGGTTTCAATTAATATATGTATTTTCAAAAAATGCAATCAAGTTGATGCCTCAAAAGGTGCTATTTAAAAGATACATTGCTAAAGGATGCAATCGAGTGAATGTCTCCTTCACCAAAGGGTGCCAAAATTTTATCTATAAATAATACCACTTTTTTAAGTTTTCATCAACCATTCCACATTTACAATAAAAGACAAACATAATAGATATCTTTCAAATAGAAATCCAGGCGTGATACGTGCACGGATATTGAAAATTTGATCCGCAACAAATTCGAAGACAAAAAATACATGGGGGATGAATTTTATTCTTCTAGAATTAAGGTAAATTTTTATACAATAATTTTTATTAATACCGTAATGTTAAAATTTTTATTAATTTTCGTTCTTGAGCAAATCAATTTATCAAATTTATCTTCTTATAGTAAATATACTTTAAAAATAATTTCTTTTATATTAAAATTATTCATTAAAAATCATCTATGTACTTAAAATAAAAATTAGTACAATTATGTCCCATATATTGTTTACAACGAATACCATTATCGTCGAGCGAAGCTCGACGCACAGATCTAGTATTAATAAAAGTGTTAATATACTTAAAAGTGCCTTATTCAACACTTGCATTGGTGTGGTTCAGGATAGTGAGACCGAGTGGTATGACCACTCTGCAGGCCGACCTTCTGGTGGCTCTACGGTCACATGGTTATTTATTATATGTATAATTGTTATTATATTTCCCTTGATCTTTGGTTATGTGACATTATGTATATATTGGACTGCCTCTCGATCTCCTCATGTACCGGTACCGTGTTTGTTGTCTCACACTCTTTCGCGAAGAGATGTGAACTAGGAGCTACGTTCGTCAAGCTACGTTCGGGTTGATCTACATATATATTCATTAGGCATGATTCTTGTCATTTCAGAATATGTGAGGATTGACTTTGGATTTTATCTTACATATGTATGACCATGAGATTGGGAGCTTGACTTATCATGTAGAATAGTTTCAGATTTCTTTCTTTTTGGGCATGACTTATCATGTAGAATAGTTTCATTAATACTTTAAGTACACTAGAGATTGCACAATAGGATCTTAAAAGTGAACAACTTAAGTATGGTTTAGTTCTAGCTTTAGTTTAACCAGAATCTTTGGTTTACCTGTTATTGCACTGAGTATTCGCATACTCAGCCCACATACATATTTGTGGAGCAGGATTAGGTTTGGCAGACTTAGAAGAGAAGCAACTGAAGACCAAGTCAAGCTGAAATAGTCACTTTTGTTATAAATTATGTAGCATTTTGTTTATCGCATGGCTGGAAATTTTGTTATGTAAATATTTTACTAGTCTTTTTGTTGTATGAACAATAATGACTTTATTATGTGATTGTTATTTGTGATTTTTTGTTTCTGTGACATTGTTTTATAGTCTTCCGTGTGCACAGTAGTGTGTGCATGCGGGACGGGGCTGTCCTCCCAAAATTATGGTTTAGTTTGGGGTGTGACATGTGGTCTAGATGTTGATTTCAGATAAAATGTCAGACCCTTTAATAGAAAAGAGTCAGATGGTATTAACTATTTGTTTTTTTAGAAAGATATCCCACCTGTGTATGAAAAATTCAACCAAATAATTTTATATTTTCTAACATTATTATGTTTCTTTATTTGTCCATATATGTGGACATCCTTTTGCTAGTTTCCTTAATCAATCTTTCAAATTTAGAGAGCGGGCTGAATTGGCATTGAGTACCGAAGCCCGTGCAGTCGAGGCTTGAACTTGGGAAGATCATTTTATTATTGGATTCATGAATATTTTTAAAGTCCATCTATTAGTGTTTTAAATCTAAATCTAAATATTATTAGTTGGAGGACCCTTTAGCTATGACTTCAATAACTCTTTGAAAAATTTGCCGAATCCTTGTCGATCAAAATTGGACTGTTGTAGGAATTAAGTTGTAGACTGTCGATCAGAACTTAGGACAGATGTTGATCCCAATGAAGTATCATGCAAATGGTTATATATATAATAGCTTTGTAGTGATATATAACAAAGTACTTTGAGATTTTCAAGTTTATTTGGAAAATAACTCAACTACTCAAGTTTTGTTTTTCTTTTCTTTTCTTTTTTTAAATTGTCCTTTAATTATTCAATTATCAATAGTCAACTTGATTTTGCAAATAAATTTCTACACTTGCTCAAAAGAAAAATGGGATTGCGATTAGAGAGTTGACTTTTTTAAACAAGAAGCAAACGAGTTTAATGCTGGACATAAATTGGTAAGGATCGACGGTGGCATTTATCCGTCATAAGGATACAGGTATCTTTTGATAACTTTCAAGGGTATCTGGGTATATATATAAATTGACGCTTAATATTGAAAGCGAGCAAGCGCAGAATATCAGCCGTTCGTTCATCCAACGGCTCAGATGGAAGAGAGCCATTCGGGCTCTAGAAATGAACCTAGTATAGTCTTATTAGAAATGCTGCTTCTCTCTTTTAGCGTAAAAGGTTTGTAGTGATATTTCAATTTTCAACAACAATGTAATCTATTGTACATTTGTACTTCATAAGTATTTGTTGAGTAACAAGCTGATTGACATTTATATTAAGTTTAATGCAAAAGTAGTAGAATGACATTTATTAAGTTGAATGCAAAAATAAATCCTAATTATAAGCTAAACTCAATTCCGAACGCATGTATGCTAAATCAATTTAAATGGATGACTAAATGGAATAAATTAATTAATCAGAAATTGAAACGTTAAAGATTAATAACAGCAGCACTGAGTGAAAAACAGAATTTATTAATCATTATTATCATCGGTAGTGAAATGAAGAACAGAACAAGTACAACTAATGTAGATGCACCACCTATTCTTGTTAAAGATTATTGAACTATTCTATAGGACTAATTAACCCCAGCATTCTTATTTTTATTACTATAAAAACCAGACTAATTAACCCAAGCATTCTCATTATCATTGGGCGGACTGCATCCTCATGGTCATAGTAAGCCTATACTCTCCGCCCTCCTCGAATCCATAAGACGCAACAGTTCGGGCATCACCAGCTAGAACCTCGTTGGTATCTGATCTTTTCAGAGACTGTTTAATTGCCGGTATACCCGTGACATCTTTGATTCTATTCTTGATTACAAGAATTGTTTCATCAGCTAGGACGTCTTCCATAGTAAATACTTCACCATGATGTCTGTCATTGTTGCTCGGCATCATTATTGTGATTTCAAAGTCCATGTTTGCTGATGGATGTATATTGCTGTTGAACTAATGGGAATTTATTTATAGGCTAGAATACTGAAGGTGATCTTGGAAATATTTGATCGTTCAAAATTAATTATAATATGTTGGAAATTAGAAATAATTCAGGAAATATATCTTATATTTGTTTCTATAATTCGGTAAAGATCATGTAATTGAGTAATTGATCATGTACCGGATTTTCAGTGGTAGACTTCATACGAGCCTGCCATCAAATTTGATAATTTTTTCCAAATATTCTACACCAGCGTAGTCACGTTTGAGATTTTATGTACATTTGGGTTTTGTTTCTTTCTTTCAAAAGGAAAATCTAGCACTGAAAATCCGGTACATGTTAAATTACTCAATTACATGATCTTTACCGAATTATAGAAACAAATATATATATGATATATTTCCTGAATTATATTTAGGTATGTTACGTTAATATATATATATATATATATATATATATATATATTAATAATTATAATTATTAATTATTAGTTTTAATATTAAAATATTACTAATTAAGTTTGTATAACTATAATACTAAATACATATATATTAAATCAAATTTATTAATTTATATTTCCTTATCCATTTTCTCAAATCTACGGAGGAACAAGACATAGAATATAGCTAGTATTAGTCTTTCATCGGCAAATAAAATTTTCTATATAGATAGACATATTTATTTTATTTTTAATTTTTTTTTGGCGCCTTTGTTGTTCTATCTAATTTATGTTGTGCGCATTCAGATCCTCATCCATTTATTCCCCTTTTATGAATTAAGTAACATTTGGTTTGTTGCATTTAGTTCTTTTTGTGATATTGGGAAGCTTTGTTGTTTGCTTAGGCGACCATACTGCCTCCAGTGGTGAAGAACATGGAGAAGGCATTGTGGTTTCAATTCACAGTTGGGTTATTACCAATGTATGTTGTGACCTTCATAGGCTATTGGGCCTATGGCTCCTCTGCCTCCTCCTACCTTTTGAATAGTGCAAACGGGCCTGTTTGGGTCAAGACCCTTGCTCATGTTTCTGCCTTTTTGCAAACTGTAGTCTCCTTGCATGTATGTCATCTATACCCCTTAACTCTCATTGTACATATCTTTTTCCTTTTAATGATTTTAGGGTCTCTCATGGAATGGAAATATGGTACTACCTACCATCTGAAAAATGGGTTCCCTTTTGCTTTCTTACAACAGATATTTGCAAGCCCAATGTATGAATACTAGGCCACAAGATTTGGAAGCGGGGTTGGGGGTCCATTTGCCTTTCACAACATTTTGTTTCAGGTAATTGTGAGAGGAGGCAGGCAACCTCACCGTAAACACATTTGTGCAACTTTTCTGCCATTGCTGGGTGATTTCATGAGGGCAAATTTTTAATAAAGATAAAATTGTCCTTAATAATTTTAAATGGAACAAAGCAGATTTATTTTTTTTTAATAAGAACACAACAATAGCGGTACTAGTATTGTCGCTGTAGCATATCCTTATAGCGGCACTCCCGTTGCCTCTACAAGCCATATTGCTTGGAAAAATATGTCGTATTGCCACTCTCCGTGAAATGAATTGCATTAAAAAAGAAAAGTACAAAATCAAATCCCATCAAATACTGCTTCCTTGTCGGCTCGGTACCTCTCCTGTTTTAACCCAAGCTGTAGACGTCCCTCGTTTCTATGACCGTATATCGGTTCGTTTAGATATGCGTACAATTATTTTGGGAAACGTTGGATCAACATCAAACAAAGTGGATCATATTTTACTTTTTCATATATAAAATTCAATAACATTGAAATGATATGAAGGATTTAGTGAAATAATACATGAGTTGAACTGTTGAAACTTAAATTAAACGACATATATAGAAGTACAGAATTCATTTTTTATTTGTTCTTTATGAAATGGAATTATATAACTCTTTAATTTAAAAAGATAGTCGAATTTGCAGGTTCAAAATTCCGTAGAATTTTTTTTAATAAATAATTAAGAGTTGTAAATTTAATAACATCTTTATCTAAGAAAAGATAGTTGAAAAAATATTGATGCAGCAGAAGTGTTAAACTACCACCAAAAAAGTGACAAATATTTTCAATAATGAAATTAAGGCAAAATATAAGTGATATCAAGTATATTAGTCTTCAACAGTTTTAGTTTAATAAAACATGAAAGGACATGTGCAGTATACTTGGAAATTGTTGACTAGTCATATCTCAATGGAGTGTTCTTTTGGATTCTGTATGTAAATTAACAAAATCATAAAGCAAGTTGATTTTTGTTTTCTTTGATCCCCCATTTTAATAGTAGAAAACATGTTGAAGTGTTGTGACTTTGTTTGTCATATTGTTAGTAAGGGACTTAGCTTACACTTGGTTTGCAAATGGGATTAAAATACCAAAATCAAAACCTAATTTTGTTCAAAACGTATGGCAAAGCGACAAAATTTACTTTCTCAGAATATTTGTCCTAAAGGAAGACAATGTTTCTAAGTCTTAAATAATTAATATGCAGACAAGTAAATCTCGTAATAAAATACGTTTGGTTTAGAAATACAATCAAACAAAATAAAAAAGATTGAAAGTATAGAAAATAGGGAAAAAGTATGTTGTATTCCTTATAATTTCTATGAGAACAAACATAAAATTCCAAAATTTAGGAAGACACAAATCAATTAAATATAAAAAACCAAAATTGGAATAATTTTAGGAAGACACAAATCAATTAAATATAAAAAACATAAGATTGGAATAATTTTAGGAAGACACAAATCAATTAAATATAAAAAACCAAAATTTATGAAAAGTACGGATTACATAATTTTAAGAAATAGAGGGGCTAAAAAATATATGAAACTATAAAAAAAAATTGAAGAGCCTAAGTGAAAATTTTGAATGCAACCAGAACGCCACCCCACGTGTTGTTCCCTCCTCCATTTTTCTTTTTTTTCGTTTTTATATGATTTGTATGATTTTATGTCCCTCTTCATGTATAACTAATTGTGTTTTTTATTACATATAGTTTTGTTAGGATTGTGACTTGAGAAAACATGTGGTATGTGTTGGAGTTATGTCCTAGAAGTCAATAATTTGATGACTTAAATATTAGTTTATGTTATGGATGATATTTTATCATTTGTTCCTAGGTTTATTATTGACAGATAATTCAGGTTGAGGATCTGAATTGTAGATCTCTGTGGATCATTCTTTAGAATGACAATAATAAATCTAAACGGTCCATAATTTTGATAATCAACAAAGGAACATTAATTATCATATAAGATTAGTATGCAAGTTAAGTGATGATTAAGTTCTACTAATCATAGGTAAAGAGTAACCAACTTAATTGCATATGTATATGTTATGGAACATAGTACAGGACTTGACCCAACGAAATAAACATATGGATTGTGTTATGTGTCATTGTTTATTTCGTTATGATTTTGGTTCTATGTTTGAGATGTTTATCTTTTCCACATGAGGATAGGTTCAATTAATATTGTCTACCGCTGATTCCCGATAAGGACTGCTATACGGACTTTATTTATGTTCTCTTAAATTGTGCGGGGAAAAGCTAATCATCAAGAAAACCGTATGTCCCTCATTAATTCACTTAGTGAGTGACGATATCTGTTTGGGCCCCTTGATGGAGTTGGATCGTATGCGCGCAACTAAGCGATCAACTCTAGATCAAGAAACGTATAATCTGCAAGAATGACACATTTCTATCTTGGATTATACGATGATATCATGTGACATAAGAATCAAAATAGAGAAACATATTTATTCTCTTATGCAGGATTGAAATATTGTAGATGTACACTATTTATGCGAATTGGAAATCATAACGTGTTGCTAGATACCGCTTATGATTATTGGAATTAAATCGTTAATAACGATTTAATTCCATGTCCAACATAACATAAATCCTCAAAGGGTCACACAAATAGAGTTTTGACCAAGACATTGCATTATTTATTTATTTATTCGCAACAGTGAGAATTGCGGATAATATGACGAATTGTTTAATTAATTATGTACCGTTATAGAACGTACTGATTAATTAAGTCAAACGGGTCATATAGAAATAAATAATTGTTAGAAAGTGTGCTAATTTTCATTTTTATGCTAATTACCAATTAATTAACCAAGCAAACATAGCACACACAAGATCTAGTACACAAGCTATTCAAACACACGAGAAAAAGGGGAAATCGATACCTCCCGCGAAATCGTATTCGCGGGGCTCGACCAAGGCATGGGAATCGATGGCGTGCCTTCTCCACCGTCTCCACCACGTCTCGTAACCGCCCTCGAGTCCACCAAGGAGGATTAATCACGTTCTACAAGGTACGTGCTAGCATACCCAAAGAACAAGCCTAATCCCTATGGTTTTCTCTCTTGCATCAATCAACAACCTTGATTTAGTGGAGAGAAAATAGCTCAACACATGAGCAAAAGAGAGGGAGAGAAGAGGAAGGTGGCGGCCTAGAATGGGAGGAAGAGAGGAGAGAGAAAAGTCTAGGTGGAGGCTCTCATAAGTGGTCCTTATATAGAGCACAAAACCTAATTGACCTCTTGCATAATTACAACTATGCCATCCAACCTACCACCATAAATGACTGCCACGAAATGGGCCTTTATGGGCCATTAAACCCCTTCATTTGGACCATTAATTCATATAATTAAGGTCCCTCAACTTTACTCTTTAATTGGGCTATATATTTGCTATTTAAATAACGGCCCAATTAATCAATATAACCATTTATATTGATAAGTGTTGAACTAAATTAATTATTAACTCATTAATAATTATTTTAGGATTAGTTAATGCATTAATTTATTTCTATATGATCCATTGACTTAATTAATTATAACGGTTCGTAACGGTATATAATTAATTAATCAATCTTATCATATTTCCACAGAACCTACTGCTGTGAATAAATAAATAATGCACTGTGTGATTAATGTCCTATTTGTGTGACCCTTTGAGGATTTATGCTATGTTGGCCATGGAATTAAATCGTTATTTAATTCCAACAATCATAAGCGGTATCTAGCAACACGTTATGACTCCCAATTCGCATAAATAGTGTACTGCTACAATATTTCAATCCTGCATAAGAGAATAAATATGTTTCTCTATTTTGATTCTTATGTCGCACGATATCATCGTATAATCCAAGATAGGAATGTGTCATTCTTGCAGATTATACGTTTCTTGATCTAGAGATAATTGTATAAAGTTGCATGCAAACAATCTATCTCCATCAAGGGGCCCAAACAGATATCGTCACTCACTAAGTGAATTAATGAGGGACATACGGTTTTCTTGATGATTAACTTTTCCCCGCACAATTCAAGAGAACATAAATAAAGTCCGTATAGCAGCCCTTATCGGGAATCAGCGGTAGACAGTATTTATTGAACCTATCCTTATGTGGAAAAGATAAACATCTCAAACTTAGAACCAAAATCACAACGAAATAAACAATGACACATAACACAATCCATATGTTTATTTCGATGGGTCAAGTCCTGTGCTATGTTCCATAACATACACATATGCAACTAAGTTGGTAACTCTTTACCTATGATTAGTAGAACTTAATCATCACTTAACTTGCATACTAATCTTTTATGATAATTAATGTTCCTTGTTAATTATCAAGATTATGGACCGTTTAGATTTATTATTGTCATTCCAAAGAATGATCAACAGAGATCTACAATTCAGATCCTCAACCTGAATGATCTGTCAATAATAAACCTAGGAACAGATGATAAAATCTCATCCAAAACATAAACTAATAATTAAGTCATTAAATTATTGACTTCTAGGACATAACTCTAACAATCTCCCACTTGGCCTAGAGTCAATCAGTAGTGACTTCTAGCCAACGAAGAATTGAGAACAATGTCATATATCTACATATATACATGTCTCGGACCTCAAAATAAATAATACGCTTATAGCTAGTTACTCATACGTCCACCACGTATGGATGCATAACTGCATCTCGTATACTGCTCAAGGTAGAGGTCGTGCTAGAGTGTTCGCTGTGTTCGCGAACCTATCCAAAAATTGTTTGACTATATATATATATATACTCCTATATATATTCTTGATCACCATCATATGATATCAAGTGATATCGTTATAGATCATATTTGAATCTCCAATGTAACATTGGGCTCTTAGGAGTAAGTTATGGTTCGAGATGCTTAGAACCATAATAACTCAACTAAGAAATCGATCCGAAATAAACTTCTTTTATTGCTTCACAAGTTGCTATGTATTTTGCTTTGGTGACGGAAACGGTTGTAATATTCCATTTAGAACACCTTCTAAATTTACAACACCACCTTTTAGCAAAATACGTAGTTCAACTGTGATTATATCAATCTTTCGAAAAACTAGCATTAGTGTAATTAACTTACACGAGCTCCTTTTAAGAGATGAAACATTATATCACTCTTTCTCATAAGGTACTCGATGATATCCTTGACTATCGTCCTAATGTGTCTCTCTTGTATCCATTCGACAACTGTTTGTCATATCTTTTGGATACTACACATTGGGGCATATGCATAAATATGGCGTACACAATGAAACTCATAATGAAGGAATGCTTGAACTATTTCATGCACTTTCTCGAATCGAGTTGCAATAGACCGAGTTAAAACACTCAAGTCATGCCATGTGACGTATAGTTAGACATCCTTTCTTGGAGTGTAACTTTCGTGTTTCTAGAACACTTCGTCAATATATGCATATTTGCTCAAACCTAACATCCATCATAATCTATCTTTATAGATTTTGTTTCCTAGGATTAGGTGACTTCGCCCAAGTTCTCATTTGAGAAAGCATTCTCCAAAGAGATCTCGACAATATTCATTTTCTTAATGTTAATGTTATTCCCAATTTAATGATTTGTTATCTTGAACAATACAAGTAATACAATTATGCTCCCACTGAATATCTTGTTTATACAAGATACTTTTGACGAAGTTCAACTCCTTGACTTCCTTGTCAAAACTTTTATTCCAATCTCCACAACATTTGCTTTAATCCATTTATGGATCCTTGAAGCATGCGTATGTTTTTAGCAATACATAAAACCTCGATTTGTGTCAAATGCACAACATCATCCTTCATTCATACGAAGAAGGCGGTTTTATGTGTTTTTCCATATATCAATATATATGAAATACAACTATTGCTAGAATGATCTTTATTGACTTTTACATAGCCACAAGCAAGAGGTTGTGCTTTGTACGTAGTCAACTAGTCATCGACTTAGACATAGCTACAAGCGAGAAGCCGCGCTTTGTACATAGTCGATTAGTTATCCATGTCGATCTTTCCTTTTGAAGATCTAAAACGTTCTTGATGGATTGCTCCTTTATGAACGTCAACCAAGGTCTATACCTTGTTGTTATACATGGATTTTATTTAAAGATCATATGAATTCGAACCAAATATGTGGAATCGGATCGTTCCATCGTTTCTTTGTTTATCAACGGATTCTCATATGCTTAGTACGAGAATGTTGTGACAACCTATGCACCAAACGGCTTAGGAAATCAACTCTCGTTGATCTTTTGTAGGATTGGTACTTGAGGTTCATGAACTTCTTCCACAACGATTTGTTGAATGAGTTCTTGACTCCTCATATATTTCACGAGTTTCTCAAACATCATCAACTCGTGAGATGGTTGAGTCCTCATTAGAAGGAGCATACTATTAAACTTCTTTCAAAACAACTTGTGAATAAAGTTTCGCTCAACTCCCACTAAGTACCTTGTATGGAGTGACAAGTTTCCCATAAGAGTACTTCTTGTAGTGACGCATAAACTATTTTAATGCTCACTTTACTCCCACTACTTCTTCTTGAGAATTTCAATTCATCAAGACTACATTATGATTAGCAACAACTACTTTGTTCTTATCATATTCGTGGAAGTAGTGCCTTTTAATATAAAGCATCCTACAAATATATAGTGTCTTATTTGGTTTAAGCTTACAAGTCCACAATACTTGAAATAAGCTTCTCAACACCAAATCTCGAGAAGTATTATACTTAGAGATCAAAATCTCCCAAGATATCTTCTTCAATAGACTTCGATGGAACATTATTCAGTGTGAACAATATTGTCCTCAAACATAATTCCCTAATACGAGTCGAATAAGTCAATTTGATTTATTATCGATCGAACTATACAAAATATTGTTCGATACCTCCACTCTTGGACACATTATTCCATAATGTTCCTCATGGAGTGAGTTATGAAACTATTTTCATACTCTTAAGATAATATTTCAAATCATGTGACTTAACTATTTACCATGATTAATTGTAAGACTTCCATTTTTCTTGAAAGGTCTTTTAAACTTTACTCTTGAACTCCTTTGAACTAGTCAAAAAGTTCATACTTATACCTTATCAAATAGATATGTTAATATCTACAATGATCGTTGGTTAAGTAGTAAAGTATCAACAACCTTTCATTGCACAAGTACTTATTGATCTTTATACATCGATATGTATAAGTCCTAATCAAGTCACTTGTCCTTAAACCTTTGTAGGTTAAAGGCGCTTTTGTCATTTAACAAACATGATTCGCATATCAATCGATTTGAAATCGAATTGAATTTCGAGCTCTACGTTACGTAGACTCTCATAATGCGATTCTCGTTTATATATGTGACTAAGCGGTTATATATAACATGAAAGTCAAATACTTTATGTCAAGTCTTACGCATCCTATTTGTCATTCATAACTTGTTTATCTATTTCAAGCAAATTCCACCAAGATGCATGAAATCATATAAACAAATTCATAATAAAAGAACTTGTCTTTTATTAAACATAGTTATCCATCATCAAATATGAAATGGAGACGCTATGAGAGGTTTTAGAATTAAGGTATGCAACCTTCAATTCCTAAACAAACTCTTAATAAAGATAACTCTACGTATTCAATGGTAATGACTTAGACGAACAAGTCATTGCCTATACGGAGTTTACTTTACATCTCTCGAACATTCTCTTATTCTTCATTGCTAACACATTTCGTCAAATGCGAGCATATTAACTAGTATCAAGTTACTAGTGTAAATTAGAGATAGTGAGATAATTTGAACGACAAATACACTTTAGGATTAAAGCATTACAATCATGGTATTTCGGACAACCTTTCAAAATGCCTCCAATAAACGGTAAATGAAACATCTCATGTGATACATAATCACAATCAAGAGTCTCGAAATTTCAACTCATACCTTGGCAAAGTATTTCTTGAATACTAAACCAATTACTTTTTTGCATCAACAAATGTGCGAAGAAGGTAACATTATATCCTTTATAATTTCAAAGAGATCGTATGACAATATCAATAATCCTTGATATCGGAGATCAATATCTCTAGTTATCAATTAGCTACTTAAATCTTTCGATTTGTAAGCCAATGAAACGTTCATGTATAAAAAGAAGAATCTCTTCGTCAACTCATACCTTTATACTCGATCATAAATGATGGAGTTAATATCTACTTTCTCCAAGAACGCTTTCTTGAGTAAGTGGATGAGAGCGTACGAGTTAAATCTAGTCCATATGAATTCTCTAATTCAAAGGTCTTAGAACTTTCAAATGAGGATATTAGCCACACGCTTTATTGAATAACTTTTCGCCAAAAGTCAATCAATCATCGCGTTGCTACGTTCGGGTAGTTTGAGAAAAGTTTTGGGAATTGACATACTCAAATTTCTCTTCACTAAGATCGTGTCTTAGGAATCAGTATTACTTCTTTAAGTAAATACCTTTTAGAAACGAGTTTGTTAATTTTCAAAGATTGATCGCAACAAAATTAACAATTTAAACATCTATAACAAAATCAATTTAAGGTCATTTAGTTTATGCAATTGTTTTATTTATAACAAATAAAACTCCCACTACATTTATTTAATGTCCCAAATGTAGTTGGTTTTCCAAGATCCCGGTTTTCATCAAGTAGAGCCTGCTATGGCACGTCACCCTACTTAATTAGACAAGGTAGGTTCTCCAACCAATCATATCGTTCCATATGATTCTTTGTTTGTGAATATCTAAGTATATTTACAAACTTCGCCCCGATGTCCAAACTCTAGTTGGGTCCATCGAAAAGTAACCTCTCACTATTTGCTCCTTGCAAATCTTAGCTATTTGCACCCCGACTACCGAATTGGCAATCATGACGTCCGCTTGGGCGGACCGCGCCATGAGTGACAATCGGCATGAAGGGGATAGAGAGAAGGAGGGCGATTTCACTTAATCGAGTTTTAGTTGGGACTATCAATCATATGACACTTGTTTGGTGGTCGTGTAAGCATACACCCATACCTAGCCTATGACAATTCATAGCAATCACAAGCAATCACATATAAGCATCTCATAGTTGTGGGTTTGTATGGCTCCCGCTTGCATTAGTTTCGCCACATCGTCCATGGAGCAAAACTAATCTAATCCTTGCCCTCCCACTAAATTCTATAAGGATCTAAATCCTATATAAAATAAAGGTGCAAAATACATGTGAAAACATCCTATTCCCTTCCTATCCTTAGGGGCATGCAAGCCTCACAAGTTACATAAAAAATTAATCAAAAATTAATTAATGGCACCAAAGGCCGCATTACAAACATTCACACATGCATTCATTTACAACCACAAGGCATTGAGTCTTGAGCCATACTAAACCCACTATCCACCTACAAAACAAAGTTAGCACATACAAGAACTTTGTTTCCAATTAACGATTTTCAAGCATCTTTGCGTATCGTTTGCTATAAGTAAATTCCATGTACAAATCCTCAATTTTAAACAACCAAACTTGTTTAAATTCATTTAGAAAGTTCTTTCAACATCCCATAACAGAAAGGAGATCAAACAAGGAGTTTTCTAATTAAATTCAACTAGTTTGAATACTTAGAAAAACAGTAATTTACCAAAAACCGTAACTAATGGAATCCAACAAAAACAACAGTTTTCGGTCTCCAAAAATTCTCAAATAAATTACTTAAGCTCCTTATCAAAGTTGTGACTACCAGTAAAAATTTCAAGAAGAGATCTTAAACCATCTGGGAGAATCAAAAAAGACAAATCTCTTACAAGTGCACGAAACACCGTTATGAGATTTTCAGCTTATCCTCTCAACCATTTGGTCTGTTAGACCACCTTCTATCCAGTTTTTATATATACAATATACATAGAAAAACTTGTTTAGACTACAGGCTATCCATTCATGAAAAGAAAACAACCAAGTTTAGTTCAATAATATTAAGTTACAGCCTAAACAATCAACAAATTCTGTACTGGGACAGACTGTCAATCGAAAGGTTTTAACCTAGTTGAAGGTATAACATCCACGAAAAATTACGAAATTAATTTTCCTGGAATCCTAACTCAAAATAGAACAACTCCATTTAAACAAAATTTTTAAAGGAGTTCTCAGTTGGTACAGTTTATTAGAACAATCGATTTGCTCAACAAACTGGATCTGACAAGATCTTCCTTTTCATACTTGAAAACCCACTAATTAATCCGAGTCATGCAACAAGTTATACATGCTCAGAAAGAGCTTCAAGTCCTCTTTATTTCTAGCCATAGAACACTGGTACTTATATTCAAAATATAAATCTTTCAAGCCATTCAAACAGGACAGTGCAAGCAAAAACTGGTTCTGCGCACTGTCGCCGTTTTATTCACAGTAAATCCATACTAATTCAGAAAAATGTGAATCCAACGACAAATGAATCACAATCCACAGATCTACAACTTTCATGTAGATGGAAAGATCTTCCAGAGAACTTATCACATCCAAAAACGCGAAATAACACAGAAAATACCATTTCCAGACAGCAAACAAACGCATCATCTCTACTAATCCATTAATTAGCCAATTTCTCTTAATTAAGTGTTAAAATAGCTTAAGTACGACCATGTGCTCTGATACCACTGTTAGAAAGTGTGCTAATTTTCATTTTTATGCTAATTACCAATTAATTAACCAAGCAAACATAGCACACACAAGATCTAGTACACAAGCTATTCAAACACACGAGAAAAAGGGGAAATCGATACCTCCCGCGAAATCGTATTCGCGGGGCTCGACCAAGGCATGGGAATCGATGGCGTGCCTTCTCCACCGTCTCCACCACGTCTCGTAACCGCCCTCGAGTCCACCAAGGAGGATTAATCACGTTCTACAAGGTACGTGCTAGCATACCCAAAGAACAAGCCTAATCCCTATGGTTTTCTCTCTTGCATCAATCAACAACCTTGATTTAGTGGAGAGAAAATAGCTCAACACATGAGCAAAAGAGAGGGGGAGAAGAGGAAGGTGGCAGCCTAGAATGGGAGGAAGAGAGGAGAGAGAAAAGTCTAGGTGGAGGCTCTCATAAGTGGTCCTTATATAGAGCACAAAACCTAATTGACCTCTTGCATAATTACAACTATGCCATCCAACCTACCACCATAAATGACTGCCACGAAATGGGCCTTTATGGGCCATTAAACCCCTTCATTTGGACCATTAATTCATATAATTAAGGTCCCTCAACTTTGCTCTTTAATTGGGCTATATATTTGCTATTTAAATAACGGCCCAATTAATCAATATAACCATTTATATTGATAAGTGTTGAACTAAATTAATTATTAACTCATTAATAATTATTTTAGGATTAGTTAATGCATTAATTTATTTCTATATGATCCATTGACTTAATTAATTATAACGGTTCGTAACGGTATATAATTAATTAATCAATCTTATCATATTTCCACAGAACCTACTGCTGTGAATAAATAAATAATGCACTGTGTGATTAATGTCCTATTTTTTGTGACCCTTTGAGGATTTATGCTATGTTGGCCATGGAATTAAATCGTTATTTAATTCCAACAATCATAAGCGGTATCTAGCAACACGTTATGACTCCCAATTCGCATAAATAGTGTACTGCTACAATATTTCAATCCTGCATAAGAGAATAAATATGTTTCTCTATTTTGATTCTTATGTCGCACGATATCATCGTATAATCCAAGATAGGAATGTGTCATTCTTGCAGATTATACGTTTCTTGATCTAGAGATAATTGTATAAAGTTGAATGCAAACAATCTATCTCCATCAAGGGGCCCAAACAGATATCGTCACTCACTAAGTGAATTAATGAGGGACATACGGTTTTCTTGATGATTAACTTTTCCCCGCACAATTCAAGAGAACATAAATAAAGTCCGTATAGCAGCCCTTATCGGGAATCAGCGGTAGACAGTATTTATTGAACCTATCCTTATGTGGAAAAGATAAACATCTCAAACTTAGAACCAAAATCACAACGAAATAAACAATGACACATAACACAATCCATATGTTTATTTCGATGGGTCAAGTCCTGTGCTATGTTCCATAACATACACATATGCAACTAAGTTGGTAACTCTTTACCTATGATTAGTAGAACTTAATCATCACTTAACTTGCATACTAATCTTTTATGATAATTAATGTTCCTTGTTAATTATCAAGATTATGGACCGTTTAGATTTATTATTGTCATTCTAAAGAATGATCAACAGAGATCTACAATTCAGATCCTCAACCTGAATGATCTGTCAATAATAAACCTAGGAACAGATGATAAAATCTCATCCAAAACATAAACTAATAATTAAGTCATTAAATTATTGACTTCTAGGACATAACTCTAACAATAATAGCATAAGCTAATCCTAGAATAATTATTAAATAGTTAATAATTATTTTGGTTCAACTTAATTTTATATAAATAGTTATATTGAAATATTGGGCTCATTTGTATATAGCAAATTTATAGTCCAAACAAAGAGCAATTAGAAATGGATTTAATTAATTGAATTAGAGTCAATTTAAGAAGGAGTAAAAGGCCCATTAAGCCCACAATAGGGCCCGGCCATAGAGGTGGTAGGTGGGATGGCATTTGTGTAAATTCTAGCAACTTGCTCCTAGGGTTGGTTGGCTATAAAAGGACCCCTAGGGATTGAATTTCTCTCTCCTCTCTTCCTAGCCGCCACACACCCATCCCCTCTCCCTCTTGGCCGTGTGCCACCTCTCCTCCTCCTCTTTATTGCTCATGTGTTGAGCCACGCATCCTCAAATTACATCTACTTGTTGGATTAGAAGAGGGTGTCATCTTAGGATTAGCTTGGTTCTCATTGATTTGCTAGCACAAATCAATTAGAGAGCTTGGTTAATCTCTAGGTGGACTCGAGGCGATTTGGAGACGAAAAAGAAGCACACCATCGATTTCTAAGCCGTAGGATCGAGCCTCTTGATTACAATATCAAGAGAGGTACAAATTTTTCACATATCTCTTGTGTCGATTAACTTAACACTAGATTCTCGTGTTGCTTGTGTTTTAATTGGATTAATTAGGCGTAATTAGTCACAAAATTAAAATTGAGCAATTTCATAATAGTATGGAATTATAAATATTACCATAATTATTAATTATTACTTAATTAACTATAATTAATTATTATTACTTAATTGACTATTATAAAGGGTAAGGAGGAGAGAGAAGCCTTCTTACCCGTTTTATAAAAGGGTAAGAAGTCTTTTTACCCGGTTATAAAACGGGTACGAAGGAGAGAGAGTGTTCCACTTTATAATAAATAAAGGAGGAGAGAGAAGTCTCTGTACCGGTTTTATAAAAGGGTAAGAAGTCTTCTTACCTGGTTATAAAACGGGTACAAAGGAGAGAGAGTGTACACTTTTATAAACCGCGTAAGAACTTTCTTCTTATTAAAAAAAAATTTAATTAATTCTTTTTATTAAAATATTAAAATTTTAGGGGTGTAAATTTCTATTTAAAATAATTTTGGGTGAAATTTGGTCCGTTTTGGAGAGACTTGAGGGATTTTATCAAATTATATATCTGATTTGATAGATAAGAAAGATACACTATGTTGCAGCCCCTTTTTTTTTAAAAAAAAATATATCGGTGGAAATATAATATCATTTTTGAGTAAAAAAATAGGGTCAAGCACCTATCTTTATTACTAAAAAAAAATCTAAGCCTGTGGTTAGAAAATAGGGGAAACATCTGTTACAAATTCGAAGTTAATGTTACAAATTACAAAATTACTACATCATGTTATTGTCACTTCTGCATTTATGATACAATAACAATACTGTTTTGTTAACTAAGCTGAAGACTGAAGAAAATCATACATAAGTATACCTACATATACACATAGTTTATCCAACCGAAGTTGAGATATAAACAAGTCATTCGTACGTAAATAAAATTGGATTTCAATTACATCTTACAATAAAAGAAAGTGAATTTGCCCAAATTTATAATACAACTGTACATAGAAAACCACAATATACAAAAATAATTAGTTTCGAAAAGTAAAAATCTAAAATACACCAAAAATGAATTTTGGAACTGTTATAAATTGCAAAGATAAAGAATTGAATTAGACAGAAATCCGATCAAATGCTCTGAAGAAAAGAGACAACGAAACAGATCAATATTTGATCGGATGAGTAACTTGTCAGATCCAATACTGATCTATATTTCCATCTATACTCAGGACGAAAGAGGCCGTGCATGCAGACTCTTTTACGAGCCGAGAACTATCATAATCTCTCGGCCTATGTGAAAAAAATATATATATCTTGGAATCTCGCTTTAATTTTGGTGCCTCCAATGTCCCAAAGTAATGATAGATAGTAAAATCTACACACATCTTGCCATCATCAAGTCAATAATTGGATGCCGCTATCCTCTTACTTAACTTATTCGTGATTATATCATCTCTACAGGCTTTAATCAGTAGACCTAAAATTTGAACTCTCGGATATTGCTTCTGATCTTTCACTACCTTAAATACTTCTATGAATGGAAAAGTGTCATTCATGTTGTATGTAAGGCCACCATGAATATGTGAGCTAACCACAATTAATTTGAGGTTTCCAGAATGCATGGTACAACGAACACTGGAGTTATATAAACTGTGACTTTTTGGTCATATAAATACACTGCAGGCCTAATAGTAATACGATATGTGCCTCTTATTTTCTGCCCAATGTGATTACTTCTAGGGCTTGGAAGTGAATGTGTTTACTTTATTTACCCTTTGTGGGCATAACACAAGACGAGTGAAAAATGAAGTCTCTGATCGCAATATTGAGACGAGTGAAAAATGAGGTTCTAAATTATATTTTTGTTTTAAAAAAAAAAGAATGGAATTATATTTACCTTATTATATAAGTAAAATATAAGATGGGCAATTTGAAAGATAGAAGAGCAAGCATTATAAAGAATTGTTTTATTCCTTAATTCACATATTTCCTTTTTTTTCCCTCTTCAATTATATTTTTATTTATGGAGCAAATAAAAGAGACGACAGATTCAATAATCTCTTTACACTTTTGCAGTTTATTCCATTTCCTCCTTACCTTCGTCTCTTCTCGAGCACACTCGAAATGAAATTCCAGTCAAATGTCAAAAACGAATGGATTTGACAAATCTAACGCAACGCAGTCCCTAAGTCTAGCTTCAGTCCACAATATTTATCTATCTATACTACTTATAAAAGTACCGAAAAAAATTATAATAATTTCACAAAAGGAGATCTAAACAATTGTTATATCAATTATGAACAATTGATATACGTGATATGATCTGATATGTGGGCTAGATGTTGATTTCAGATAAAATGTCAGAACCTTTAATAGAAAAGAGTAACATTGTGTTACAATTTATTTTTTAGATAGATATCCCACTTGTATATGGAAGATTCTGTTGGGTTTGCTTTAAAACCAAAGACAATAAGCAATTCTAGCAATTCAAATAAGCAACCCAGAAAACATGAACTCGCAGAACCAGCAGTGGAACGGACCGTTCCAAAACACAAGAAAACTAAATCATGAGCGGAAGCTTACCTAATTCCATTGCTATGGTCTGAATCTTGATGTTGAGCACGTCTTGCTTGTTGCTAAAGTCCTTAGTGTTGTGAGATCACCACCAAGGTTGGGAGGAAGTCTTCCAAAGGATCAAGACACGCCCTTTGATGCCTTACGCCTAAAAGCAAAGCACTATCTCTCTCTAATCGATGGAATAACTAGAAAGATGGGCAAAGTTGCTGCTATCAACTCATGTATGCATCAATCACGTTGTTTCATGGATGTCTTGTCCCTTGGGGACCAACCCCTTTATATATAGAGAGCCAAAGGCTTCTTGGCCTCCAAACAATGCCTTAATTAACCATCTTAATTAGGCAATGTTTCTAAATATAACCACCTATAAAAGGCAACGCATCTATTGCACAAAATCTGCTATTCTTTTACAGCCAAATTTAGCCTATTACCATAATTAATAGAAACTTGGATACCAAACAAATCAGCCCACGCTTAATTTAGATACTTTCCATATAGACTCGTCAGCCTATATGAAAATAATCTAACAATCTCCCACTTGGGCTATTATGTTTGGTGTTATCCAATGTCCTTAACTTTAATGAGCTCAACTTTTATGGTAATAAATTTTGTGCCCTTAATTCCGTCCATCATTCACAATGACATAAGACCAAGGAAGCATTCGTTATATTATAGCATTTACAGGTTTCTAATCCTATAAATCCGTCGCAACTAAACTCACAATGATCACAATATCATTATAAATGAACGACATTGAATTAAAATGTGTATAAGTGGTGTGGAAAATACACGTAACTGTGACTGTCCCGTGTCTATTTCCAACTTTATTGGTCACCTAAAACTGAAGTGAGGTCAACTTAATTAGAGTCAGAATGAAAACTAAAACTGAAAACTGAATCTTTATTCATTTCTGCAGAAATTCTTTACATACTGAATAAACTGAAAAACTAAATATATGTCCAATCAAGCACTCCCACTGAACACAAACTCCCACTGAAGTTATAAACTCTCAACTGAATTTACACCCACACAAGCAAAATGCTTCTGTAACTGTATTGGGTTTTTCCAGATATTGTGAACAGATCTGCAATTTTGGAGTTTTGTTCTAATGTGCTAGATTGACATTAAATTATTCTTAACTCTTTTATTTACAACAAGAAACTTGAAGTTTTAATGTGCCTGAACTTATTTAAGTTCATGTTGTTGGAGTATATATATAATTATTGTCACAATATCCATAGTGATGCTTAAGTAGCATCCATTATGCGCAACCTAGTGACAAAATTCATAATCATACTCCCTAAATTTGAATGCTTTATAACATACTATAAACCTTATTTCCATTGTGGAAGATGCTAATACATAAGCGTTCTTCATGGAATTATCCTTTTGCATGTTATTACGGCATTTACTAAAATCGAAGTCAGAATACTAAAATGACCTCAACCTATTTCAGACATTCGAACTGTAAGTACATATTTAATAATTAATTTTGGTTGCATTCCAAAGTTCTATACTCATATTGTACAGATATTGACTTTGCATCTTTATATACAGTATCCACATGTATACAATCTTAATTTAAATTCCTTATAACCAAAAGGAATACTTTTATTTCCAACTTTATTTAGTCAATATTTGTGGGGTGTATCATATATATATGCCTTAATCACAGGGTATCTAATAGTTTGCATTTAATCTTATCATACTACTTGAGAACCTAACTAATGTTTATCATTTGTTAAAGGCTCGAGAACCTTGAAGCCCAGTACACATGATAATATCATTTCTAGTAGTAAACTATATTTTAATGCAAAATATTACTCCCACTGACCTGTGATATATACAATTATTAACCAAGTTAATCTCGAAACCAAATGAGATAAGCACTTGATGTTTGTAACATCATGATTGAGACTTCTATTTTGAGTTTATAAATAGATTTAAAATTTGCAACCATTTTATTTGTATCATCCGACTCAAAATGGGATGGTTGCATATTATCAATGTCTCCATTGAAGAACATATTCTTAACATCTATTTAATGAAACTCAAGATCCAAAATGTGCTACAAGTGCCATATTACCCTAAAAGAGTCTTCCAATAAGACTAGAGAGAAAGTCTCTTTATGGTAAATTCATTTCTTTTATATGAACTTCTTAGTGACATGATATATCTTATGCCTTTTCACATTGTCTTTAGAATCTCTTTTGGTATTAAATGTCCATTTGCAACCAATGAGTTTCTTACCTTTAGGCAATGTTACTAAATCTCAAATATCATTATCACACATGAACTTCATCTCTTTATTTATGGCAGTAATCCACCTTTAAATGAAGATAGACAACACAATCATCCGATATTGTTTGTCTTTTCTCCCTAGTGGATCTTGTAAGCACTAGTTCTTGAGGTGTTTGCAGTTGTAGATTGACAACATTATCTTCAATTTAATCATTACCAAAATCTAAGTCCATAGATCCTAAATGGGGTTTAAGTCATGAGTCAAACAGTCCGTCTAAATCCACAAACGATCCATTTGATTTTCCTTGAGTAGAGGAATCCGTTTGAGTCCTCAAACAGTTCAACTTTTATATATAGGGTTTGAGTCAAACGGTCCGTTGAGTCCTCAATCGGTCCGTTTGGATTCCCTAAGAGATATGGTCCATTTAAGTCCTCAAATGGTTCGTCTCTCATTTTAGCCCTTATGCGCCATACTAATAATCAAATGGTCCGTTTCAGTCCTGTAACAGTCCTATTGAAGTTTGGCACTTATGGTTTTATTTTGAAGATAATATCCTAATGTGTTATCTCTCCCCCTCAACCAGAACACCCTCAAAGTCTTTAAAACTTAATCCTTAGTTGTGGGATATAATAATCTGGTTACTCCTAGATCTTTGGGCATAATCAACTAAACAACTAATTATCCTTTCATCCAATTTCTTCTCAAGTGGGTTATAAACCCGAGTTTTATTGGATATCCCCAAATATAAATTGTGAACTATCCGGTCTACACATTATATTGGGTTTTATTAATAGTTCCCTTAGTTGATATTTTATTTTTTATAATATAAACTGTTATCCTTATTAATTGAGAATTTTGATTTTGCACAAAACATATTATCCCATTAAGAGATACAACTTGAAACTTTGTGTCAAAATATACTTAAATTCTCAATAGTAAATTTATGCATGTACCTTAGCAAGAAGCATAATATTATTCTTGATACCCAAGTATAATATTTTCTTAAATGCTCTTGTTTTCATAGAATAAATACCTTTTAGATTCTGACTGTTCAATCAGTTTTTTTTTTTGAACTTTTTAACTTAATTGGGATTCTTCTATGATCCAAAAAAAAACAGTTCTATTTTTTAAACTTTATATTTCTAATCACTATCTATCTGTCAGTGCTTTTTGGAGTCTTCTAACAAATTTTAATTGGTTAGACTTTTTATTCATGCAAAATAATATTTCCTCATATGAATTAGCCTTAATGAAATTAGAAACTTTGCCCCCTTTAATGTCTCAAGAATGGTGAAATGATCATAAGACACATGTTATTTTAATCTGAGTTGTCAAACTCTAATTTATGACCTTAATGGGAATATCAGTCCTTAACACATGGTCAAGATCAAACCAATCTGAGAGCCTTAAATTTTAAGTTGGAATATTAAAGATGCTTGATTATTTAAACTTGATATATGCACTTACATTAATCTTTAACTGTATAGCAATAAATCACAACATAAAGGTCTAAATCCCATCTGCTAGTCTTTATTCATTTGCAAGTGCTCTTTGGAGTCTCCGAGCAAACTTCAATCGACCAGGTGTAGTATCAAATGTAATTATTCATAACATATCAATTAATTAACCTTCCTTTGGGCCGATTAATTAACCATATGTAAAACCTCATAATCATTACCCATATGATTCTACCAAAACATTGCACATGTAGCCTTTAAATTATGTCCTTCCTTTGGGCCGATCCATAATTTAAAGATTACATATACCTTAATACACTTTGTAATTGAGAATTGAAACAACCATTAATATGAGAGCCCACTTTGGCGGGATGATATTAATATTGGTTCAACTCTAAATACAACTCAAGTTACCTTTATATTAGACTTAAAGTATACCTAAACCAAGACCTTTCATTATGCACATCAATACTAATATGAAAAGTCTTAACTAAATACCAACTTAGGATGATAAAGACTTAGGACCCAATTGCAAACCCTAAGGTATACACATATTGAATCGTATGGAATACATACGAACCAACAAACCTGGAACGAACCGTTTTGGTGAGAGAACGATCCGTCCTAAATAGACCAGAAGAGAACCAAAGATAGATATGACCATACAGTCCAGTATGGTCATATTAAGGTAAGAAAAGAAAGCGGTGGTCTCCCGTTCAGCCAGCAGCCATTGAAATTACACCACATCCAGGCAAGATTCCCAGAAAAGGCCAGGGTCATATGGACACTTTAGGCGCCGACCTTATTTTCTGCGACAGAACTTGTCCTCATGACAACATGGTGTAACCCAACGCTTACAGCTCTTACTAATGAAAACCACGGCAGAGAAAAGAAGAGGAGGGATGCATAAACCGTTATTTGTACCTAACCAGTACAAACAACCTGAATTTGGCTTAAAACCTAACAATTCTGGTTCTAGAACGGACTGTCCTGGTAGTGGACTAGACCGCCCCATACTCTGGTCAATACTTAATAGTTTGCAACTAAAACTGAAGGTGGTACGGTCCGTCCCGGAGTGGAACGAACCGTCTGAAAACCGTAGAGGAGTAGAAGGATGTCGTCCTAAACTAGGTCGAGAAACTCTAATGATTTCTCTCATAACCTGACAATCTACTCTAAATCTAAATCATCCAATTAGGTCAGATTTTAAAAGATTTTGAGTTTCCAAAACTTTAACTTAATTTTCAAAATCTTTTCAAGCAATTGCAATTTCAAATCAACTTGAAATATAACAAAGGGCTAAATAAAATCAAACAATTCAATAACAGTTCAAGTTGTAGCCCTTTGGGTCCATTTAGCAATTACAAACAACAATTCTGACATAAATCTCAATCAAACAAATCATAAACAATTCAAAAAACAGTTCATAATCAATTTTGTCAAAAAATATGGAACGGTCCGTTCGAGCCATGAAACGAACTACCATAAATGCCAGAATATCAAGAAACAGTTCATACCAATTCAAAACTCACAAAATCAAGCAATTAGATCCAAATTTTGTGTTATTCTACTGGCTCATGACGAGTGGCTCTGATACCACTTGTTGGGTTTGCTTTAAAACCAAAGACAATAAGCAATTCTAGCAATTCAAATAAGCAACCCAGAAAACATGAACTCGCAGAACCAGCAGTGGAACGGACCGTTCCAAAACACAAGAAAACTAAATCATGAGCGGAAGCTTACCTAATTCCATTGCTATGGTCTGAATCTTGATGTTGAGCACATCTTGCTTGTTGCTAAAGTCCTTAGTGTTGTGAGATCACCACCAAGGTTGGGAGGAAGTCTTCCAAAGGATCAAGACACGCCCTTTGATGCCTTACGTCTAAAAGCAAAGCACTATCTCTCTCTAATCGATGGAATAACTAGAAAGAGGGGCAAAGTTGCTGCTATCAACTCATGTATGCAGCAATCACGTTGTTTCATGGATGTCTTGTCCCTTGGGGACCAACCCCTTTATATATAGAGAGCCAAAGGCTTCTTGGCCTCCAAACAATGCCTTAATTAACCATCTTAATTAGGCAATGTTTCTAAATATAACCACCTATAAAAGGCAACGCATCTATTGCACAAAATCTGCTATTCTTTTACAGCCAAATTTAGCCTATTACCATAATTAATAGAAACTTGGATACCAAACAAATCAGCCCACGCTTAATTTAGATACTTTCCATATAGACTCGTCAGCCTATATGAAAATAATCTAACAGATTCAACCAAATAATTTTATATTTTCTAACATTATTATGTTTCTTTATTTGTCCAAATATGTGGGCATTTTTTTTGCTAGTTTGCTTAATCAATCTATCAAATTTAGAGAGCAGGCTGAATTGGTATTCAGTACCTAAGCCCGTGCAGTCGGCGCTTGGACTTGGGAAGATCATTTTATTATTGGATTCATGAATATTTTTAAAGTCCATCTATTCGTGTTTTAAATCTAAATCTAAATATTATTAGTTGGGGGACCCTATAGCTATGACTTCAATAACTCTTTGAAAAATTTGCCGAATCCTTGTCGATCAACATTGGACTGTTGTAAGAATTAAGTTGTAGACTGTTAGAACTTAGGACAGATTTTGATCCCAATGATAATGAAGTATCATGCAAATGGTTATATAATAGCTTTGTACTGATATATAATTACTTTGAGATTTTCAAGTTTATTTGGAAAATAACTCAACTACTCAAGTGTTGTTGTTCTTTTCTTATCTTTTTTAATTGTCCCTTAATTATTCAATTATCAATACTCAACTTCATTTTCAAATAAATTTCTACACTCGCTCTTAATTGCGATTAGAGATTTGACTTTTTTAAACAAGAAGCAAATTAACGAGTTTAATGCTGGACATAAATTGGTAAGGATAGACCGTGGCATTTATCCGTCACAAGGATACAGGTATCTTTTGATAACTTTCAAGGGTATATATACAAATTGTCGCTCTATATTGAAAGCGAGCAAGTGCAGAATATCAGCCGTTCGTTCATCCAACGGCTTAGATGGAAGAGAGCCATTCGGGCTCTAGAAATGAACTCTCCACTCTCCAGTAGTCTTATATAAAAGCAGCTTTTCTCTTTTAGCGTAAAAGGTTTGTAGAATTTCAAGGACTACAAATTAGCGGCTCCACTGTATAAATCTATTTTGAATTTTTGATACATAGTGTTATTTCAATTTTCAACAACAATGTAATCTATTGTACATTTGTACTTCATAAATATTAGTTGAGTAACAAGCTGATTGACATTTATTAAGTTTAATGCAAAAGTAGCGTATCAACAGGTCTCAAATTTCATCACATGATCTGGAACTGTTTCCTTGAATCAATATAACTATACAAGTAGTTGAAAAGAGAACAACTACTGTTGCGAAAAACAGTTGCAGCAAGGTGCATTTTCATCATTTTAATTAGTTCGTCACAGGAAATGGAATTTTTGCACTCCAATTTGCATAGGTAGAAGATGAGCGACAATTCTACACAATATATAATTTTTTTCCTTCAGGGGCATTTGGATCATATAAGAATAAATTTGGAATTAGTTACTCTGGAGTTGGAAAAAAATATTATTTCTAGAGGGGCTTTTGGATCATCTAAGAATAAAATTAGGATAGTTATTCCAACTGAAAAAAATTATTCCTAAATAATCAAGAATGTTTTTTTTTTAGAATTTAGAGTGTTATTTTTGTGTGGTCAAACATCCAATTAAATTTTTATTCCTAGATTGTTTGGATCATCTTTTTAATCCGAACTAAAAAGTAATCCCAACAGCTTCTTAATCTACATCAAGAAAATGATCCAAATATCTTAAGGATAAAAATTTAATCTAGATATTGTATCCTTTAGATCTTAAAAAAATTATTCTCGATCGTTTAGAAATAACATTGTATCCTACGTACGAATAACCAATATTAATTTTATTCTTAAACAATCCAAACACACTCAATGATTAAGAATAAGATTTTGGGGAGTCTTGATCTAAGTGGTCCAAACTTTGAAAAAAAATTATATTTTTAATGTGATTGAATAATCATCTTCTTAATGCTAATTAAAATGTGGTCTCAACAACTTCTTAATCTGAATTAACAGGATAATGCAAACATATTAGGAATACAAATTTATTCTAAATTTGAACTACTTGAAAATAACTCTCTAAATCCTCATAAAACTTATTCTTAATTGGTTAGAAATAAATTTTTTTACTCCGAATAACTAATTTTAATTTTATTACTAAACAATCCAAATTACACGTTTTGATCTTCATACATTTTCTTTGTTTTTTTCTCCTTCAAATTTGGAGCAGATAAAAGAGACTGGAAATATTCAATAATTTTTTTTTAATATTTTTTTGTCTATTTCCACCTCTATTTCTGTCTCTTCTCAAGCACACTCGAAATGAAATTCCAATCAAAATAGAATTTGATTTGTCAAATGTAATGCAGCTACTAGAGTCTAAATTCGTTTCGAAATGTTTATATGCATAGCCAATCTGTCAAATTTACAGCGGACCATATCGGCACTAAGTACCTAAGCAAAGCAGTTGGACTTGGAGTGGGTGATCGGACTCACGAAGGCCGAAAAATTTAAAAATAGTATTAAATTAATATAATATATTAAAAATAATATCAATATAATAATATTTTTTTAAATAGTATCACGAGATCGGAATCTGGGATTCCGAAAGCAAGATCGGATTCCTGGATTCCGACCTTAGCTAAGATCGGAATCCCGGATTCCGACCTTAGCTAAGATCGGAATCCGAGATTCCGATCTTAGCTTTTTAATTTTTTTATATATTATTTATTTAATTTATTAATTAGTTAAATAATTAGAAAAATAGATAATATATTGTAAAAATATTGAAAAAATATGGAAAAAATCAGGAATAATTAAATTAAATTTTATATGTAATTTAGTATTTTTTGAGAAATTTATTTTCCTTTTATTAGTTTATTAATTAGTTAATTAATTAGAAAAATAGATAATATATTCTAAAAATATTGAAAAAATATGGAAAAATCAGAAATAATTAAATTAAATTTTATATGTAATTTAGTATTTTTTGGAAAAATTAAATTTATTTTCATTTTAATTAATTTATTTAATTATAATATAAATTTTTATAACTTATTTAATTAAATAAATTGTACCATTTAGAAAGGATTATAAATTTTCAGAATTTGCAGGGATACAAAGGCATAATCATTTCATAATGTTTAAAGTTTTATTAATTCTTTCTGCATTTGCAGGGATACAAAGGCATAATTTGAACATTAAAACTTTAAACAGGCTTAACTTTTGATAGGAAGGTCCGTTTGGGGCGATCGAGGACATTCCGGAAAGCTGGCGACGAGATCTACACATGTTACCGGGGTGAAACCCCATAACGACCATTTTCGAAGCCAAAAAACGCTCTCTGGACCTCCAAAATCCACTTTGAAAGTTTGCAAACCTAAAAACCACTCTAAACTACTAAAAATATTTTTAAAATCATAAATTAATCACTAAAAAGTGAATTTAGTCTTTTTTCTCCGTCTCAGTAAAACATCAATCTCGTGTGATTCCTTTCTAACGCTATCCAGAAAGTGCTTCCTTGATCATGAGACTCGATATGATTGTTTAATACCTATATTCTTCGTCGTGCAGTGAACTAGGGCTTCGATTTTCTGACTTGAGAGATTGGATCCAGATGCAGATATACATTGAGATTACTTTTTCCACCTTTCTTACAGAGCAATCAGGGGGAAATAGTATAATATGAAAATAATATATATACAGAGGACGACATCCGGAACGCATATCAAATGGTTGTTTAAAAATTTATAATTTTAATTTAAATTAATTAAAAATTTATACTTAATTACTCATTTTTTAATTAAATAAATAAATTAAATTTATATTTAATTAAATAAATTAATTTTCCAAAAAAATACTAAATTACATATAAAATTTTGTTTAATTATTCCTGATTTTTTTATATTTTTTCAATATTTTTAGAATATATTATCTATTTTTCTAATTAATTAACTAATTAATAAACTAATAAAAGGAAAAAAAATTTCCCAAAAAATACTAAATTATATATAAAATTTAGTTTAATTATTCCTGATTTTTTCCATATTTTTTCAATATTTTTACAATATATTATCTATTTTTCTAATTATTTAACTAATTAATAAATTAAATAAATAATATATAAAAAAATTAAAAAGCTAAGGTCGGAATCCGGGATTCCGATCTTAGCTAAGATCGGAATCCAGAAATCCGATCTTGCGTTCGGAATCCGATCTCGTGATACTATTTAAGAAAATATTATTATATTGATATTATTTTTAATATATTGTATGAATTTAGTATTATTTTTTAAAATTTCGGCTCACGAAGGTAATTTTATTATTGGATTCATCAATGGGCCGGATTTTATTAAGTCCGGAATTTTTAAGTCTAGTTATTTATGAATCATAATTTAAATCCAGAATATTATTGGTTCTTCCACTAAATAACTAAAATAACATTTTTAAAATTTTCGCAGCATCTTTGAGTGGATTTATTAATATAATATCGGTGGAAATAATATCATTTTTGAGTAAAAAATAGGATCAGGCACCTATCTCTTTATTAATAATAAAATTTTTAGCCTGTGGTTAGAAAATTGGGGAAACATCTGTTCCGCACATGTATTATCACTTTTAAAATTAATAAAATTCGACGTTAATTTTTAACCTGTGGTTAGAAAATTTTTAGTTAATTAAATTCGACGTTACTGTTACAAATTACAAATTTACTACGGCTCCGTTTGGATAGGTGTGGGAAGAAGAGCAGAAGGGAAGAAGTGAGAAGAAGTATTGGGAAGTGTGTTACTTTTGTGAAGAGTTTGGATTGTTTATAATTTTTTTCTTCTTCTTCCTTCTTCTTCTTCTTCTTTCTTCCAACGACCCAAACGCACCCTACATCATGCTATTGTCGCTTTTGCATTTATAATACAATAACAATGCTATTTGTTAACTAAGCTGAAGAAAATCACACATAAGTACCAACATATACACATAGTTTATCCAACCGAAGTAGAGATATAAACAAGTCATTCGTACCTAAATAAAATTGAATTTACAATTACATCGTAGTTCGTACAAACAAAGTCACCCAAATTTGTAATACAGCGATATGCAATAACAATTAGTTTCTCTTTTTAAAAAGTAAAATCTAAAATACACAAAAAATGAACTTTGGGACGGTTATAAATTTCAAAGATAAGCAATTCATGAACAACATAGAAATGCGACCAAATGTCGTAGAAAAAAGGGGCAAGAGTCGGAACTTGTTGATCTTATGAGTAACTTGTCAGAATCCATACTGATCTGTAATTTCTGTAATTTTCATTTTCATTACTACATAAGAGGACTTTCAGACCTTCTTGCAAGCCGAAATGTATTAGAATCTCTGGGCGTATGTGAGAAAATTATATATCTTGGAATCTCACTTTCATTTTGGTGCCTATAATGTTCCAAAGTAATGATAAATAATAAAAATGACACCATGTTGTTATCATCGGCTCCGTTTGGATAGGTGTGGGAAAAAGGGAAGAAGGGAAAAAGTGAGAAGAAGTATTGAAAAGTGTAACTTTTTGAAGAATTTGGATTGTTTATAATTTTTTTCTTCCTTCTTCATTCTTCCTCCTTCTTCTCCTTTCATCCAAACGAAGGCATCAAGTCAATAATTGGATGCCGCTCTCTTCTTACCCAACTTATTTATGATTATATCACTTCGCAGCAGGCCTTCATTAATCAATAGACCTAAAATTTGAGCTTTTTAATATTGCTTCTGATCTTCCACAACTTTAAACACTTCTTCTACAAAGAAAAGGTATCATCCATGTTGTATGTAACGCAACCATGAATATGTGACCTAACCACAATTTTAGGTTTCCAGAATGCATGATCCAACGAACACTCGAGTTATATAAACTGTGGTCTTGTGGTCATATAATTACACTGTAGGCCTATAATTGTAATACGATATTTGCTTGTTATTTTTTGCCCAATGTGATTACTTCTTAGGGCTTTGGAAGTTAATGTGTTTAATTTATTTACCCTTTCAGTGGGCTTAACACAAGACGAGTGAAAAATGAAGTCCTGATACACAATATTGTATGTCAAAAGACGAGTGAAAAATGAGGAATTCTAACTTCTAAATTATATTTTTGTTCAAAAAAAAAAAGGAATTATATGTACCTTATTATGTAAAATATAAGATGAGCAAGCATTATAAAGAATTGTTGTATTCATTAATTCATATTATATTTCCTTTTTTTTCTTCAATTTTATTTTTATTTATGGAGCAAATAAAGAGACGACAGATTCAATCATCTTCCTTATCCTACTGGCCTAAGAATGCACTCATATGCGGCAAATAAAAAAACAAAATAATGTTAGGTAATAAAAATATATTGCTAATCTACCAGCAATATAAATAGATATGTTATTCAATTTTTTTTATTAGACTGAAAATCAAAAAATATTATTACTTCGTCTGGCGATTGATATCCAACCACATATAAAATCGATCGAACGATAAAAACGCCAATTTATATGCTAGATATAGTGTGTAACACTTTCTCCTTCCGTGCTTTTATAATAACTAGCACAAGATGCCCTCATATGTGGGCAAATAAAGAAACAAAATAATGTTAGACAATAAAAATATATTTTTTAATTTACCAACGATACAAATAGATGTGTTATTTAATTTATTTTCATATTAGATGGAAAATCAATCAATAGTGTTGTTTTGGCTGGCGATTGATATCCAGCCACAGATCAAACCTATTGAAAGATGCGTGCGTTTAATACCTCTTCGCATGCGTGCGTTTGTAAGTAGTATAGAAGTATAGATATAAAGATAGAGGTAGAGATAGAGATTTCCTCCTTCCCTTCGTCTCTTCTCAAGTACACTCGAAATGAAATTCCATTCAAATGCCAAAACATAATGGATTTGACAAATCTAATGCAGTCCCTAAGTCTAGCTTCAGTTCTCAATGAAAATTGATTATTGCCATCCCTATTTCTACCATCTCCGCCATTGCTAGCTAAGCGCTCCCCTTTCCTCACCTAGCGAAACACTCTCCTCTCCCCAGCGAAGTGCTCCCCTCTCCTCACCTCTCCTCACCCAGCGAAGTACTCCCCTCTCCTCACCCAGTGAAGCGCTCCCCTCTCCTCACCCAGCGTAGGTACGCTCCCCCTCCCTTCTACGCACCCTTCCGTCTCCATTCCCTCTGTGCGTCAGACTTTGTTCATTTTGTTTATTGCATTTGTTCAATTTGTTATCTTAAGTGTTCGTTTTGTTTTGCTGTGCATCAGACTTCAGTGTTTATTTTATATGTCTCACTTTGTTAATATGTTCAATTTGTTCATTTATATGTTCAATTTGTTACTTTTATGTATTCAATTTGTTTTCCTGTGAGTCAGACTTCTGTGTTTATTTTATATGTCTCATTTTATTGGTGTACATGTTCACTTTGTTCATTCATATGTTCAATTTGTTACTTTTATGTGTTCAATTTGTTTTGCTGTGAGTTAGACTTCTGTGCTTATTTTATGTCTCACTTTGTTGATGTATATGTTCACTTTGTTCATTCATATGTTCAATTTGTTTTACATTCTCACTATTTGATTTGAAAGGAATCATTGATGAAGGAGGCATAGGGAAGAAGACAGAGAAAAGAAGGGAAGAAGTGGAGGTAGAAGGAGAGTGAAGAGGGACGGAGGAAGTGTGGCAGAGGAGGGAAGAGAGGAGACGGAGAAGATGAACACGATAGGTAAGGAGAGAGGAGAGGAGGATAGGAGAGTGCACGTGAGAGCAGAGAGTGGAAGGAGAGCGCGCGTGAGAGGAGAGAGCGAAAATTCAATTTTTAGTTCAGCGATGATAGCGATAGTTTTTTGAGCGATGGTGGTTATACTTTCTAGTTCGCAATGTTTATTTGCTTAATCAATCTATCAAATTTAGAGTGCGAGCTGAATTGACAGTAACTAGTAAGTAGCTAAGCCCGTGCAGTCGGCACTTGAACTTGGGAAGATCATTTTTATTATTGGATTCATGAATGGGCCGTATTTTTAAAGTCCATCTATTCATGTTTTAAATCTAATTATCTAAATATTATTAGTTGGAGCCTGGAGGATCCTATGACTTCAGTAACTCTTTGAAAAATTTGCAGCATCCTTGTCGATCAACATTCGACTGTTGTAACGTAAGAATTAAGTTGTAGACTGTTAGAGCTTAGGACAGATGTGGATCCCAATGAAGTATCTTGCGAATGTATACTTGTATAATAGCTTTGTGGTGATATATGACAAATTACTTTGAGATTTTCAAGTTTATTTGGAAAATAACTCAAGTGTTGTCGTTCTTTTCTTTTCTTTTTTTTTTTTAATTGTCCCTTGTTCAGTTTATCAATACTCAACTTGATTTTGAAAATAAAAATTTCTACACTTGCTCTTAAGAAAAATGAGATTAAGATTAGAGATTTGACTTTTTTAAACAAGAAGCAAACGAGTTTAATGATGGACATAAATTGGTAAGGATTGACCGTGGCATTTTGTCCGTCATGAGGAGGAATCACATTCTTTTTTGACTTTTTAATTGACATTAGAGTGCAAATTTATGATCCAAACTGTCCGATCAATGATGAATATCCCTGATTAATAATCATCGATATTCGTGCGGTCCGTAAAAATTTGGTTGTCAAAATTAGATCGGACGGTTCGGATCGAAAGTTAGCACTCTGCTGAGGATACTGACAGTGGAGGAGCCAATGAGATGCCAAAGGAGGCTATTGCACTCAATGTGATTTGTTGTTTAAGTGTAATTTGTATGATAAAAATGTTTATATGTTAAGCACTTCCCCCCTCTCAAAATCCAAAAATTACAAATTAGCCCCCCAAATAATATTTCCTGGCGCTGCCACTCTGGTCCGTCATAAGGATAAAGATATGTTTTGATAATTTTCAAGGGTATATATACAAAATGTCGCTCAATATTGAAAGAGAGCAAGCGCAGAATATCAGCCGTTCGCTTATCCAACGGCTCAGATGGAAGAGTGCCATTCGGGCTCTAGAAATGAACCTCTCCAGTCTATTATAAATGCTTCGTTTTCTCTTTTCGCGTAAAACCCTTACACCACTCCTCGACCAAAACCCTACTCCAGGCGGCGGCTGCTGCTGCTCTCTTCTCACGCGCCGCCTCCGCTTTCGTCGGACCAAATACGACGTAGAGAAGGAAACGCTCTCTCCTTTACCTATACACAATCCCTCAACCCTTGTTTTGTTACCTCACGATCAGTTATTCAAAACCCTTGTTTTATTTAGTGCTTTTTTCGCGAAGGATTGTAAATTAAGATGTTGGTACTATTTGAGACACCCGCTGGGTTTGCATTGTTTAAGGTGCTAAACGAGGGAAAGCTTCAAAAAGTTGAGGTAATTTCTTTGGTGGTTATTTGTGTTCTTTAGTCTAATAACTTGTTTTCAATTAGTTCATGTTGTAATTTTTTGTGGGTTTTTTGTACCTTGCGCTGTTTCAGGATTTATGGCAGGATTTCGCTACGTCAGACGCTGCCAGAAAGGTACTTTTATTTTTCTGGTACTTATTCTGTTACTGCTATATTCGCTAAAGCTAGACCATTGTTGCATATTCTCAAGTTGTAGATATATTATTGTAATTTAATGGAAAGCATTTCTATTGTCTGCTTGGAAGTGTATATTTTTTTGAATAATAGTTTGCTGCATTTCATTCTGTATATTGTGTTCTTATGTATGCACTGTCGGAACCAATTTTGCATTTGATCTGAAATGCATTTACCAATCATCTGAACTGTTATGAGGTGTATTATTTTGAGTTTTTGTTCTTTTGGGTTCAAATATATAAAAAAAATATGTTCATTTTCATGCGGTAGCATGTACAAGCTTTATCTTTTCTTGATCTGATACATTTCAATGTGTGTATTCTGTGTTTATTTCAGGTGGTAGAACTGAAAGCATTTAACAAGTTTGAAAACACTTCAGAGGCTCTATCAGCTGCAACATTGCTGATAGATGGGAAGGCCAGCAAGGGCCTGAGAAAATTCTTACAGAAGAATTGTGAGGGAGAGACCTTAGGTGTGGCCGATTCTAAGCTTGGCAACGCCATCAAAGAAAAGCTTGTGAGATTATCATTCTAACCCCTCATTCTGTTACTATTCAATAGGGTTTCTTACACCTTTTGTGTGCCAATTTATTTAATGGACATCTAGAGTAGTTGTTCCTTTTTTAATGGAAAGTGACTAACAGGGGACAAAATGTTTTCATATTTTGATTTACTGGATGTAATAAACAATGTAACATTATAATGCAGAAAATTGATTGTGTGCATAACAATGCTGTGATGGAACTTATGAGGGGTCTTCGGAACCAACTGACTGAACTCATATCAGGGTTGGCCCCACAAGATTTGGCACCAATGAGTTTGGGTCTTTCTCACAGCTTATCTAGGTATAAGCTCAAATTCAGTCCTGATAAGGTATAAATTAATTTCCTAATGCTTTGTTTTACTTCTCTTTCTATAATAATTATGACTTTTGACTTGTATTAATGAGTTTCTTGATTATGCTGTTTGTTGTTATGGGAAGATATAGTTTAATTCTATGGTTGTCTGCTTGTAGGTGGATACAATGATAGTCCAGGCAATAGGCTTATTGGACGACCTAGACAAGGAATTGAATACATATGCAATGAGAGTACGTGAGTGGTATGGTTGGCATTTTCCAGAGTTGACTAAGATTGTACAAGACAACATCCAGTACGCAAAGGCTGTCAAGCTCATGGGAAATCGTACTAGTGCTGTTGGCCTTGATTTCTCTGAGGTACATAGACTTTTACTGTTCTTTTCATCGCATCATGCTTGAGCCAAGGTAGTTGAGCATTATAATCTTGTGGTTTAATTAGTTCAGATTATGTGTTGGTGCTGGCTTATGCATTTATTGATACTACCACTTGATAGAAGACTGATGCACGGCTAGTAGAAAAATTGAGTGCAATACAACTATACAAGTACCTGATTTGTGAAGTTACAAGTACTGAACTAACAAAAGGAATTACAACTTCTAGCTGTATAAATAAGTTGAATTGCTTTTAGCACCTAAACATAACTCGACTAAGATTGTAAAATTAATTGAATGTCTTTGCTTTATGCAGATTTTATCAGAAGAAGTTGAAGCAGAGCTGAAGGAGGCAGCGCTTATATCAATGGGTACTGAAGTTAGTGACCTTGACTTGATAAATATAAGGGAGCTAGCGGACCAAGTCTTGGCTCTTGCTGAATATAGAGCTCAGCTGTATGACTATCTGAAGAACAGGATGAATACAATTGCCCCTAACCTGACGGCTCTGGTTGGCGAACTGGTAGGAGCTCGTCTTATTGCACATGGTGGTAGCTTGGTGAACTTGTCCAAGCAACCTGGCAGTACAATTCAGATTCTTGGTGCAGAGAAGGTATTTCATTTTTCTTTCACTTGTTTTCGTGCTCATTGCGTGCTTTATAAGTTTCTATTATATGCTGAAGATCCTAAATTTACAGATAGTGTTGGTTTTTTTGTTTGTGTTTTGTTTCTTTTGAGAAATCTTATTTGGTGTTCCTAGTTGATTACAGTTGCCTGGGCCTAGAAACTCTGTAACACGATTGCCATTAGAAAGGCTATTGTTTCAATTTGTGTAAATAATGTGTTCATGCTTTTGGTTTTGGTGGCGGCACTGAATTTATCATCTTATTAAGGATGTATCTACAGGCATAAAATAGCTAAAGGAGCTTTTTATGTATACTTTAATACTTATTTATTTATGAACATGAAATATTAAAATTTTTGTATTGCTTGTTCTTTTTTATTAGGCATTGTTCAGAGCCTTGAAGTCAAAGCACTCTACACCAAAGTATGGCCTCCTCTACCATGCATCTCTGATTGGTCAGGCTGCACCTCGTAACAAAGGAAAGATAGCTCGATCTCTTGCTGCGAAGAGTGCACTTGCTATCCGGTACGATGCCTTTGGTGATACTGAAGATACCACCATTGGTTTTGAACAGAGATCCAAGGTACATCATCTTGTTTTCTTTAATTAGAGATGGAGATGCATTGCATTTTATTTCTACCCTACAGATGAGAAAATTTAGATAGCAACTGTGTATGCTAATAATATGCTTTATTGACAGCTTGATGCACGTCTGAGAATATTGGAGGGTAAAGAGCTGGGTAAATCAGCTGGTTCAGCCAAAGGGAAACCAAAGATTGAAGCTTATGATAAAGACAGGAAGAAGGGTTCTGGTGCTTTGATTACTCCTGCAAAGGTTAGCAATTTATCCTCAGTTTACTTGATTGTGTATGCTGGATGACTCGAATTTGATATCTTTGAAACTTGCCAAACTGAAGAAAAAAGACCTAAGATATCAAAGATTAAGACGACCTAAATTGCCAAGAGTTTATGATAAAAGCTCCTCTTTTCTATATTGTTAAGAGTTCTGTTATATTCCTCCTAGCACGGTCTTTATTTATTTGATACTATGATTTGCTTGGTTTAAATAATATATTGTTTTCAAATGGTGGAAGTGACTTCAACTAAGATGAGTTAATTAACGGCTCTTTAGCTAATGGATGGAATAATCATTAGTTGGGAGTATGTAAATTACATTAGGCAACGCCTCCAAGTAACATTAAATGTGTAAGGGTGTAAATTAAGTAAATCATGCATTCAATACTATAATCTGCTCTTGCAACTAAATTAGATGAGAGTAGGTAATCTGGGGAGAGTTAAAAGTTAAGCATCTTACTTATTACCCTATTTGCTAAATATGGTTTGGTACAGACCAACATTAGTCTCACTGCTTATATACCTTTAGGAGATCAATTTACTCCTTGCTGTTATTAGAGTGTCATTTTTCTAATTCCTTTTCTTTTGTATTTGTAGAGCTACAACCCTGCATCTGATCTTGTTCTTGGCAATTCAACTGGACCTTCTAAGAAGGAAGAGAAGAAAGAGAAAAAGAGAAAGCATGAAGATGCTGAAGAAGAGACTGAAGAAGGTCATGACAAAGAAAAGAGAGAGAAGAAGAAGAAAAAGAAGGCTGAGGAAGCTGATGCTCCTGAAGAACCAGTAGAGGAATCAGAAAAGAAAAAGAAGAAGAAGAAAGGGGAAGAAATAAGTGAGAACGATGGAGAGGAGACTGTTGGTAAAAAGGAGAAGAAAAAGAAAAAGAAGCACTCTGAAGAAGAAGAGGCAACTGAGCCTGAGCCAAAGAAAGAGAAAAAGAAGAAGAAAGATAAGAAGGCTGATTAGTTAGATAGGTACCGGGGTGGGTTCTTTATTTACAATTTTGGTTGTCCAGGTGGTCAACTTCGGTATCTGTTGAATTATTGGGATCTATGTTATTTTTGATCTTTTAGTGCCCACTTTAATTGGTGCCAGTATTTAAGATAAATGTTGTCTGTAGGAAACTTTAGGTTTATTGGTTGTAGTCTAGTTTGTTGCATGTGAACTTATAAATCTCGTTTTATATGTTTGATTGCAAGAAAGTTTTTGTTCTGGATTATCTCGCAAAAGATTTCTTTGGTCTTCACAAATATTAGTGGCGCATAAGTTGTATGGAAGTTCTATGTTTCTCCGTATACTTCCGCCAATGGATACAGCTAATAAATAATATTTATTCAACTGAAACGCGCTTGCGTTAATTGGATAGAAATTGAAAAATGTCTTGATATTTCCGTTTACAGCCGCTGTCAATCTTTTTAAAAAAGAAAAGAAAAAGAAAAAAAATCTTGATTTGTGTACTAGAACTAGATTGGGACCAGTAATATGGGATTCTCAATTTGTCTGGTGGTTGTTATCCCAACAAAAATTGTCTCTATATTAAGCTCAAATTACGCTGGCATTAAGATTAGTTCGACCCTTTTTACATTAATAAGTAAACAAATTGGGTGCCGATATTTAAATCAGCAGACAACAGTTGTAATGTGCCAACTTGGTCGTTTGCAATTGATGGCTGTGAAAATTTCAACTTGCCTTACTTTATTTTCATTATTTTTTTTCTCGTTTATTTCTGAAGATAGATGCCGAACCAAAACAAGGAATGGAATGGATACTATGATTTTTGTTACGTGCCATTAACAAATAAGAAACCGAATCTGCTTACGGAGATATCCCAGGAACTATTCTTGGCCACCAGCTACCAAGAAAGAATGAGGGACCATTATTACGTGGCGCTTCAATCCTAGGACTCGATCAAACCATAATCTCTTTTACAAAATAATTTAGGTGAATCCGAAAGCTACTTCAAGCTGGATGTAATTATTATTCAATTTTTCAAGTTGTCTCCAATACATCCCCATTTCTTTTTGGAAAAAGAAGGTAAATTACAACTCATATATTGAACTAATTACGATACAAGGGAGATGTTATTTTTGTCAGTGTCAAATAATAATGCAAATTTCTACAAGTTATATTATAACAAAATTCTACGAACATGAACAAGATTAAATTTGCGCCAGACTGATGCTTAAAAACCTCTCACAAGTCCCAAAAAGTGCATTTATATGACTTTAGGTGTACTGCATGAACCTTTAATTACACTTCACGCGAAAAGTATTTATAATGAAATAAATGTGAACAATAGTAATGTCCAACAAAAAACGACCAACAAACCCATTAATGTAAAATGTAAACATAATGCTAGTGAATTTTCAACAGAACAAAACGTGAATAAAATGTACACATAAAATGTAAACATAATGTACACACTTTAATTAGCCTCTTCAGAATTTTCAACATAATGTACACACTTTAATTAGCCTCTTCAGAATTTTCAACAGAACAAAACGTGAAGAAAATGTTTAAATTAAACATTGCATCAAACAGAGACATCGCTTAATTCAACACAAAACAACAGGAGGAACAAAAGTACTTCTCAATAAAAAATAATTTAGATAATTCCCAACAAAACAACAACTCAGATGCAACACAATTCTCCTCCTTTCTCACTGCATGAATCTTTCAAAATTTTCAATTAAATCAAACAACAGAACAAAGAATAATCTCAGCAGCATCACCACCAACACGAAGCTTCCCGCCGAGGCAGGTCATATCTTCTCCACTGGCGCCGACACTGGAGGCGTCCGTAGTGGAGGTGGAAGGAGGCTTGTAGTACATCCTCGCAGTTTGGGGACAGTGTGAATGGAACCGCGCTGCTATTCTCACCCCCATATCCAGCAACTCCGCGTACTTCCCCATTTGAATAAGTTACCTCTCTCTTTGTAAGAGTGTGTAAATGGCGTGGAGAGAGGAAACGCAGGCGGGAGAGTAGCAGAGAGGGTTGTCAAAATGCGTCCCAGATGGAGGCCATGAAAGACAGAAAAATGGGAGAGATGAAGCGGCGATTTTCGGCGTGTTGCTTTTAAAGGTGGGGTTTAGGGAAGATGGGAGTTTTGATTTTCATATTATCTCCAGTATTTGGAAAATGGAGATGTCCAGAAATTCTAGACAGCTAATTTCTCGCCATAAAAGAACGCGTGGAGAGAGGAAAGCTGTTTGAGTTGTGGATAGACGAGGTATATAAATTGACTATGCACCGAATTGATGTTTGAAGAAACAGAACAATGGCAAATAATTTTAAAACTTTAATCATGGATTGGTTTTACTTTTTGGTTGATTGTTAATATTTAGGAAAACATATATACACTAAGACAGGGTGAATAGATCTAATTGTTGTAAAAATTGTTTTGTGAATTATATAGTGGCAAACAGTATGAAAGCCGTGAATTTTTTTAATCGAAATAAGCAAAAATATTTTTTTAATACCAAACCTTTGACATTCGAATTTTGAGAAACAAACATGTCAATGCGCAGGTGCCATGGCGCCGCTGCAAGCATGCCAGTGGCAGTGGCGCGGGCCCTAGTAGCGCCGGTGGCAGTGGCGCGGGGGTACAATAGCATCAATTTCGCATCTCTCTTTTCAACAACCGAGATTTCTTTCTCTAAATTAGATTTGTGAGAGTACACAATAACATTTAGAATTAGTTTAATCGCAATCTCATCGTCTCAAACTTTTCATTGACAGTTTGAACGACGAAATCTGTGCGGTGGATGGCCGGATCGTGTGGTGGTTGTCTATTACTCTATTAGAAAAAATAGAGATCGAATGGGGAGAAGGGTCTGTTACGCTGTTGGGACTTGGAAATAGAAGGTTTGAGGGAGAGGAGGAGGTCCGAAATGGACCTGTCCAATTCTTTTTTTTTAATTCAAATAATGAAATATAATTGGAATTAGACAGTGAACAAGGTCAAACCGGTCAAATCGAAAAATCAGAACTAGAGAGGTGTAAAGTTTATTTGATGGTTGATTTCAATATCACGACTCCAAATTTTTACAATTTATACTGAATTAAAAGTCAAAGCACAGTAATTTTTTTTTTTGTTTTGCTAGAAGGGGATTAAAATGTGTCGATACAATGGTTTAAAATTTGAAACTCATATATAGAAACAACAATTATATGTAATAGGAAATATTTGCGGACGCATAAAAAATTATGGTGTTTCCAAACAATCTATTCTAACCTGCTTTTGTGTTTTTTTTATATACGTATAAAAAGAGTACGACAACTCCATTTTTTTTAAATAAGGTGAAACAAGATGAAATTAAATACAATATATGTGATAAAATTGTAAATAAGAATCTCTAAATTAATCGTGTAACAATATATTAGGTAGCTGACTTGAAAAAAAAATCAAATATTATTGTTATAAATTGTTACGGGAACAAAGAAAAATTGTATTGCTAATATTATATTTGCTTCCAAAAAAAATTGTAGCTATGTTGAATTAAAAACGAATGCAAATTAAACTACTTTCTATTCTTGGTTCACCATCTGATTCCGATTATATTTTATATTAAAGAAATGGACAGATCCATTTCGGACCTCCTCCTCTCTCTCAAAACTTCTCTTCCCAAATTCCAACAGACCTATCTCCCATTTTTCTAATAGACACCCACTAGTACGAGATCCGTAGATCCGGCCATCCACCGCACGGATTTCGTCGTTCGAACTGTCAATGGAAAGCTTGAGATGAGGAGATTGCGATTAAACTAATTTCAACTGTTATTGTGTTCTCTCACAAACCTAACTTAGAGAAAGAAATCTCGGTTGTTGTAAAGAGAGATGCGAAATTGATGCTATTGTACCCGCGCCACTGCCACCGGCGCTGCTAGGGCCCGCGCCACTGCCACTGGCGCGCTTGCAGCGACGCCATGGCACCTGCGCACTGACATGTTTGTTCTTCAAAATTCAACGTCAAAGGTTTAGTATTAAAAAATTATTTTTAGTTATTTCGATTAAAAAAAATCACGGGTATGAAAGTGTTTTGTTAATTAAATGGTTGTTGTTTTAAGAATTTCAATTACTGTTTGGTTTTTTTTTATTATTATGCAGTTACTGTTTGTGGTGGATGTTAGTAGTTTTGTGGTTTTATTATAGAAGACTTATATGGAAAACTAGCGAATAGAATCAATTATATTCTGACTTCTGAAACAATACTTGAGAATAATATTTTTCCAAATCAAAGCACTACAAAATATGGCAAAAAAAAAATAAAGAGATAGACTAAAATCAGCCACGACTGACGGATGAACCTGTCAACTGCGATTATATCTCAACTTTTGAGGTTTTAATGGCTAATCTGAACTGTTCGATGTGTTCTCCATACTGAAATCTCATTGGAGACCAAATTTTATATTTTTTTATTTTATTTACTAATTTTTTGAAAATTTTAAAAATCATAGTTATTGAAGAGTCCATAATTGTTTAGATTAAGAATTTTGTAAAATACCAAATAAATATTAAAAAAATTTAGAAAAATATAAAATTTTGTCTCCAATGAGATTTCAATATGGAGAATATGTTGAATGGTTCGGATCGACTTTAAAATTTCGAAAATTGAGATTTGATCGTACGTTTAGCCTATCTCAAAAATAAAAGAAAGCATCGCCAGTTCCGAAGAGAATCTGTTAGATTCTCGCAGGAGCACAGTACTTCGATAAATAATCAGTAATGATCGATATTAACTAAAGTGTATAACACAATACATTATCAAACCCGAAAGAAAAGTTTAAACCAACTCCACACCAAAGCAAAATAAAGTTTGGAAAGGAAAAATGGTACGGGAAAATAGTTAACCCAAACCATATCGTTAAACAAAGTAATAGGAAAAACACTACTAACAACACCAGTAAATAGTAATCAAGTTCCAGTAATTGACTCGGATGATCGGATCTATAGCAAAATACGCACTTCACCAAAGTACCTGATCACTTGGCTCTGTTTTGAGGCAGGGATGCAGAATTATCTCACAACATGTCCTGACACTGACATTGCACTCATGAAAGCTACTTTGTCACTATCACCTTATATCAGTTACAAATTTATCGGTGACTCCGGTATGCAACCTTGCGGCTGAGATTTCTAAATTCAGGCTTTCCTTGAGCTCGGCAACGACTTCAGTCATGTTTATTTGGCCTTTCAGAAGAGGTGTGCTCAGTGCACTTGCATGCTAAATTGGTTACCTTCCAGACTGAATTTATGTCATACTTGCCTTGTATCTTTGGATCCACTATATTCTCTAATGTCTCCTTCAGATAGCTTTTGATGCACCCATTCTTCCAAGTTGGCTCTTTCGCCCGGAACCATAGGGGGGCCGACCTGTGATGACCTCCAGTAGAATAATTCCAAAACTAAACACATCGCCTTTTGCACTAAGTTGATTTGTTGTATAGTACCTAAACATGAATGCAAAAATGTAATTCTTTGTCAAGAATTCAGGATAATAAAAATATGCATCTTCATGGCAACTAACTGAAAATATATCCAGTCAGATTGCGTCTAGCAGATTTAATTAAACATGACTCAAGTCTCAGAGGCATCCATCATCACACGAACATACTAGTATATAGACATAGGCCCTGATCAGGAATTCTCAACTGTTTAAGTAGTGTTACTTTGTCGTTTCGTTTGATGATAAGTAGTGGATGCTTATCTGTCCTGGAACTGAACAATTTAGATTTGGGTCTGATTTGGTCACTGTGACCAGACACTGAGTTTTTTTTCTTCTTTGTCGTGTATTTGTTTCATTTTATTAAAATGGAGCGCTCCCACCCTTTTTTTTTTAAAAAAAAAGTAGAAATACCTTGTAAAAACAAAATTTATGAATTCTGGCAATAAAGAAGAACTCTTTTCTGTTTTTCTCTTTAGAGGGAGACAAATTGAAAATTGTAACTTGGAAGTCTTCTAGTTTGACAGTGTTACATAAGAGTGCTGAAAGATTTTGATTATTAACATTCATTAGTGCTGGACTTATGAAAATCATCAATTAAATAAAGTAAAGGACCGATATGGAAAAACAACCAATACTAGATGTATATCGTAGGTTTGCAAGCGAAATTCAGTATAATTGGATATAAATTTAAAAGTACTTGACTCTCACCCGATAGCAACATAACAGAAATGTCAAATACAACGACAGAATTTTTAAAAAAAAAAAAATACAAGAAGCTGCTCATTGAAAACCATGCAATGTCAGAAAACTAATACTGAAATCAGCAAGTTTTTATTTATCTAACAAAACCAGAGAAATAGTCCGACTCTGATAGACAAGTTGACACTGCGACAACGATGGAGTGGAGGAACAGAGGCTGCTTTGCTGCCTGCAACTGAGATGTGAGAGAGAAAGGGACGATTATAAACCACATAATATTTCTGCATCAGGCCCAGCTAAGGATTAAAAGTTCTTGATTAATAATGATATTTACTAAAGTATATAACCCAATACATTATCAAACTGGAAAAAGCTTAAACTCACTCAACAACAAAACAAAATAAAGTTTAAAAAGGGGAAAAATGGGTACAGGAAATAATTTACATAATAAACTAAATCCAAATCATGCAAACTAATAGCTGTCAGATTACTGTTTACAACACCAACTTAATATTTCCAAGTTCCAGCAAGTGACTTGCATCTCTAACCGAATTATCTCACAACGGGTCCCGACACTGACCTGGCACCCACCAAAGCTATTTCCAGACTGTCAAGGCTTACATCAGTTATGAAGTTATTGGTGCCTCCCGTACGCAATCCTGCTGCTGAGGTTTCCAAATCTAGGCTTTCCCTGAGCTCAGCAACAACTGCAGTCATGGTTGGCCTTGCAGAAGAGGTGTGCTTGGTGCACTTAAGTGCTAAATTGGTTACCTTCCAGACTGAATTTATATCATAATTGCCCTGCATATTCGGATCCACTATGCTTGGAATGTCTCCTTCAGATAAATTTTGATGCACCCATTCCTCCAAGTTGGGTCCTTCACCGGGTACTATAGGAGCCCGACCCGTGATGACTTCCAGAAGAACAATCCCAAAACTAAACACATCACTTTTGGCACTGAGTTGGTTTGTTGTAAAGTACCTAAACATGGACGCAAAAATGTAACTCAATGTTAGGAAAATTAATTTTCATATCCAAGAAAACAAACTAAAACTTATACAAGCTCAAATGACTCAGCTGTTGGTCAGTCCCATTACACAAACGTACAAGTTTATAAAAGAAATACCTTGCTATTTTTAGAAAAACTTTATTATTTTTCCGTATTTGAAAAATATCATATTCTTAATATGCAAACAATTTTATTTTTTTTGTTACTATGTCAGGGTATTTTTTCAAATAAAATGGAAAATAATAAAATTATGAAATTGTAGAAGTTGAATTCTTATAATATTTTGATATGTTTGCTCACTTATGATATCTTGATTCAACTGTTCAGTCTGAAAAAAATATAAGAATTACATTTGTATTTTGACCAAAATACAAACATTTGTTCGATTACAAAATATTGTCTGATAACAATATTGTTTGTTATTTCAGCTGTTGATGCATACGGCATAACATTGATTAATATTTAGCACTGAGGTGAAGAAGAAAATAGACTTACTCGGGATCCAAATAGCCAATAGTGCCAACTACTGTTGTTAAAACATGAAAACTTGCTTCACTGTTAAAAGCTCTGGAAAGGCCAAAATCAGCAACCTTGGCTTCAAGGTTTGCATTCAAAAGGATGTTGCTGGTCTTGACATCTCTATGGATTAATGGTGGATTACAAGCCTGATGTAGATACTCCAATCCTACGTTGTTCATTTCTTCAGCATATATATTACTATATATAATTATAATAGACCAACTCGCCATGTTATTTGAATCAATTCGCGGTGTTTGTTTATAATTACCAGTTGCAGTATAATCTACTTGTTATTGAATGCAATGCTGTTTTCTGCTTGGAAATTTAACAAGAAATAAGGTCAAAGGGAAAATCCTTTCCATGTGAAATAAGACAAAGTTGCATTGCATTCTGTTTAATGTACAGTTACAATTTTATAAAAACGAGTTAAATTGTTGATGCGTTTTATCTGATACGTTTGTCTGGTAGATTTTACTTGTTCATTAGTGCTCTTTTACCATACCTAGCGCAGATTCATATACAATTTGGAGTCTCTGTATCCAAGAAAGAGGCGTTGCATTATCTGCAATTGACAGCTTTGAAGCCTTAAATTAATAACTCAGTAATAAATCATTATCTTTGACTTTGAGAAAAGGCACAAGGCCAGGATCGAGTAAAAAACAACCTTTGAGCTTATCCTGTAGATTTCCTTCCTGCATGTACTCGTACACAATTGCCATACAATTTTTATCAATGCAATAGCCCATTAAGGAAACCAGGTTCTATGATGAACTCTCGTCAAGTTTCTAGCCTGAAAAAGAAAAATGTATTAAATGCAAAAGTATAATTATAAAATATACCGTGCATACAATTACTATAGTACATTTTACAAGATATGAAGAGATGGAGAAAGGGATGTAGTGACGAACTACGTACCTCAGCTGAAAACTCCTTAATCCCCTGTTGAGATGAATGAGAGCGCACCTTTACGGCAACTTGAGCTCCATCTTCCAGGAGGCCAAAATAAACGGCTCCATATCCTCCAGCGCCAATATTGTTCTCGAAGTTGCTTGTGATTCTCTTGATTTCATTATAACTAAATTGACGGTTTGAGTCATAACTTTCATTGGGGTGTGAGGTGATAGATAGAATATCTGTATATAAAATATAATCAGAGTTGCACATTTACAGGTTTTTATTTAGAAGAATGTGTCAAGGAAAAAGTTGTTATTATGAACACATTCATGCTGATAGAGAAATCAACGAGCAATCTGTCTTCAATGAAGATCCACCACTTCTGGTGATATGTAATGAATTGTCTCTATATTCTTTTCAGCACTCACAATCAAAATGACCCACAAATGGAAAATAAATTCATTTTAATGTAGGGAACATATATAAGTGCTGAACAAGTAGTTAGACTCGTACAGGGTAGCTAACAATCAAGTTTTTTGTTTTTGGGTTTCATGAGCTTTTGCTCTTTGACTTTCCCTCTTCTATAATCGAATAGCTAGATTATAAAGAGAGAGAGGAACTCACATTTCTTCCTTTTCAACCACCAGGCTGTGCAGTGGCAACTGCAATAACCAGTAGTGGGACTACCACTGGAATTGCTATTATAGATTTCTTCTTACGAGAAGGTGATGGAGTAGGATTTGTAGCACCATAACTAATAACCAGATCATTAAATATTAAATGAAACAGGAATTAGAAGTACCTTCAAGGAATAAAAATATTCAGATAACAAGCAGGATAATCACTACACCATGATAAAATGATTATTGCACATTCTCGCATTAAGGTTTTGATTCAATATGCATGCAAATTAGAAATTTATTTTAATTTTGAAATTTACTTCAAAAATTATTTCACAGGTGTTAGAAATAAATTTGGAATATATGTCATTATCAAAGTATTGAGCCATTTTATGCATCAAAATTGAGTTGGTAATTGAATGGGATCCTGAAAACATATTAGTGATGAAACTTATAACTGTTGCTTTTGTTTTCATAATCAAGTTATATAAAACAGGTCTTTGTACTTCGAGTCAAATGCTATTGTGTTCGTGTAGCTATCGGTTCTGTATTTCACCGGGGATATCACATTAGTAATTGGCCA